>JAVQJD010024154.1:0-25338 GCA_036023655.1 Nannoperca australis | reverse complement strand
CAGTCTGAATCCTGACTGAAAGTCCTCAAACAGATTATTGTTGTTTAGAAAGATACACAACTGATTGGCGACTGCTTTCTCAAGGATCTTGGAGAGAAAAGGAGGGTTAGATATCGGTCTATAATTTGATAGAACCTTCTTCATGTGCAGTAGCTGGTATCCAAATCCACATGCATACTAATTCTAGGCAGGTTTTGAGTATATAGTGGGTTTACTAATACAGTATACTATAAACAGTCTGTAAGTACTCGGTTTATTGTGCTGTTAATGTTCTCCCACAATGCTTTGCACAAAGGAAATGGAAAAATTGAAACAAACAAACAAAACTTTGTTTTGCCACTATTTGAATTTCTTTGCATGGCATATATTGCATCATTTTCTGTTAAGTATGTTGATTTCTTGAATACTACAGTACACTACAAAGTACCACAATGGGAGTATACTGTATACACTTAGTGTGTAGTACCAACAATAAATGTCAAATCCACTGTGTCAAGTTGGCTATTTCTGGTTTCCTTGGTGTCCTTAGTGGGGCCTTATGCAACACTAGGTTTTGCAAGCAGACCACTTTTAGAGATATTAACTTATATTAGGGAGTCAGATGGGTAATTCTATAACAATACCAATGCCAGTACAACTACCATGACTCATTGTAGAACAATCACAAAAATCACATAGAGAAAATGAAAATGATCAACAAATGGAGTAGACAGGTCCGTTCTTTATTTACATTAACTGAAGTGATGACATTTCACGTGAAAATCCAAACCGCCACTCTCTCTAGAGTACCACCTATAACTGAATGATCGCTTTCTCTAAAATCACGAGCATATCATGCCATCTAATGACTGATGTCCTGAGATTCTCCATTTTATTAATTTAGCTGTGAGTGTAATGGAATTCCATTCATTACACTTGCATTATCGTGCAGGTGTGGGAAGATGTATCAAAACCTGGACAAAATGTAGGTGTAACTCGAGTGAACCAACCTTTTAATATCCACAGACTGTTCTGTTCTCTGACCTGGGTTTCCTTGCCTTCACACAGGCCCGAGAGCTGCAGACGCTCCACAACCTCAGGAGGCTTTTCGTCCAAGACTTGGCCTCTAGAGTCAAAAAGGTAAAAGTCCTGACAGCATGTACACATTCTCCTATTTTCTGGAAGATGCTCATTAGACATTATCACTGTAATCATCATCATGCTATCTGATTTTGGGTGTGATTAAATCTCCTATCTAGTGTAATGTCGCATGAGCTCTTGTTGGCCCGACCACGGCATTTACCTGGAATGAGACAAACAGATCCATATTTTACTCATGCACCGGCTGCACACCATTTAATATGCACCATGATGAAATGTTAATGAATCCTGGGAACACAACAGAAAGTCTCTGCAATAAGTAGGCCAGTTCATTCTTCAAAGGTAGCAGCTGTAAATTAGGGACCCAGGCCCTCTGCGTGGCGCTCATCTCTAGCCCTCAGGCTGAGGCTTGATGAGATAAACAAAGGCAAGGCAGACTTTCCTGGAAGACGGAGAATATGCAACGGCGTTGTACCCATTTCAAATCTACTATTTATCATCATTTAGCCACAAATTGGATGCTTTGGATTCAGGGGTTTTGGTTAAAGACTTACTTCTAGACACTGGGTTGGAAGAAGTGAATGCAACAAATCAGTTGTACACTGGTGAACTGATAAATGAAGGCAGCGGTCAAACATAGATTGAAACAAGTGTACTGATAAAGCTGTGTCTTGTGCTCCAGCAGAATTCTCATATGGACTCAGATGACACAGAAGGCAGCACTGCCCAGAAACAGAAGATCTGCTTCCTGGAGAACAACCTCGAGCAACTCACCAAAGTTCACAAGCAGGTAAAAATATGTTCACACACACAATTACCACTGTGCCATTCATAGAAGTGGCTTTCACAAGAGTCTGTATCCTCTGCCTCTCTTCTCACTCTTTGTGTGCTCTCTTGTTCCTTCTGTAGCTGCTACGTGACAACGCCGACCTTCGCGCAGAGATTCCTAAACTGGAGAAGCGCCTGCGGGCCACTGCTGAGCGGGTCAAACCCCTGGAGGCCGCTCTGAAGGAGGCCAAAGAGAACGCAGCCCGCGAGCGAAAGCACTATCAGCAGGAGGTAGAGCGCATTAAGGACACCATCAGGCCCAAAAACATGGGCAGGAGAGGCTCGGCACAGATAGGTAGGTAGACACACATACACACGAAAAATCTGAGTTAGGTAAAGAGTCTTTTAACAAGTCAAAGCAGAAGAGGATTTTGACAGACAAGCATCTTAATAAGTTTGGCATTTTGGAAAATACACTTATTCGCTAGTAGATGCAAACATCGATGCCATTTTCATGTCTGCGCGTTCAATATGAAGCTCGACTCAGGAGGCGGTTAGCTTAGCTTAGCATAAATACTAGAATCGGGGAGAGAGCTAGCTCTGTCTAGATTTCAAGCATGCACCTACCAACACCCTTAAAGATGTCTAATTAACATGTTCTACGGCTTTTGATTAATGCGTACACAAACAGAAATGTCAAAAGGAAAATTTGTGCTTTTACAGTGAGGTACGTGCTGTTACTCTTTCTTGGTGAACAACAGGGGGAATACATAAATACATGTTGTATGCCAAGAAATAGTTCCAGCACATAACTTTCACTAAAGCCACAAATTGTGTTTAGATTTAACAATGGAGATATAACATGTAAATTGGTAAACTTTAAGTGGTAGGTGTATTTCTTTACTTTGGACAGAGGCTAACTACTTCCCCCTGTTTCCAGTCTTTATCCTATGCTAGGCTAAATCCCCCTGGCTCTAGCTCCAGAAACAGTGGTATCAGTCGTGTCATCTAACTCTCAGAAAGAAGGACTTTTTTCCCAACATGCCAAACTGTATGTATACTCTGAATAACATGTGATCTCTCAGTATGTGACCCATGTTATTTCTCGGTGTCCAAACCAGCCAAGCCCATCAGACCAGGCCAGCTGCCGGGAGCTTCTCCCATGAACCCCAGCGTCAACAGGTCCAACTTCATCCAGAACAATCAGCCCACCAGCATCAAGGGAGGAGGCAATGTCAGGTAAGAGAAGAATACGCTCATTTATCATTGGCTAAAGAAGACATTCAGAGATTTTGTATTTCCCCAGGGAAGATAACGTGAGGAGATTCAGTTCTGTTTCTTTTCTCTTCTATTTTTCCCCTACAGCTGCTGAGGATGGAGCACAGTCACGCAAACAAGAAGCCAAAGCCCCAGACCCAGACCCAAACGAGTTTTCATTCCAAAATATTGAACTTGTACCTGCAACCACTGCACTATTTATCCAACATCAACGTGTGTATATACTGTACATAAGTATGGCCCGTACTGTATAATTAATCAAACCTCTCTACAAAACAACTAAATACATCCCGGCCTTGCAAAATCAACACATAATACTACAAGTTGCTTTGTTAACAGCATCTTACTAAGATATTAGCCTAAATGGTGTCAACATGAATGTATGTATCAGACCTTTATGGACCCCTGAATATAAGAAGACACTACTGTCATGCTGTACAGTAAAGAGAGAGCACTGGCCCTGTTCCTCAAAGCATTGTTTTTAAAGTATCTCAGGGGTTTCCTTTGGTTTTAGCACAGATTGTGGATTTGGGTTGATTTTTTTTTAACTGCACTTATTATCAACAGGAAAATGCACTGTAACCTTATCAGTATGAGGAAATGAGGACACAACACTGTCTGTTAGTGAGAGATCTCTTTGTGAAAAAATCTGTCTTCACCATTCAAACGTGGTTCAAAATGATGCTTCTGTTTTTTCGCTATGTGAGTATGAGCTGAGGCGGACAACATTAAGCTGATGGTCTCACTTCAACACACCTGTAGAGCAAGAGCATGCTCTGCCCTATGTTTGTCTGACTGGCAGTGGTGGAAGAAATACTCTTATCTTCTACTTAAAGTTACTTACTAAAAGTAACAATATCTCTGTGAAAATACTCTGTGACAAGTAGTGACTTCACTTAAGTAGAAGTACAAATGTATTAACAGCAAAATGTACCTAAAGTATTAATGTTAACTACTTTATATACTGTAGGAAACTTTCATCTCTAGCATAGTATCATATTATAAATTCATCATATGTTTTGTATGTAAAATCCTTATAATAACCTAATAACTCCACCTGTCAGGCACAGTTTCCCTCTGAAATGTAGTGGAGTAGAAGTTTAAAGCAGTAGAACATTGAAATATTCAATGTAAAGTAAAGGTATTTCAAAATTCTGTCCTTCAGAAAATGTGATTGCTTTCCACCACTGCTGCCTGTCCTTCCGTCACTGTTCCTATTAACAGCTACTGCTTGAAACTTTCTGAAAAAGACATGAACTCCTCAGCTTCCCAGAGATTATTTGACAGCAGAACAGCACTCCTGTCTTTGGCTCAGGTCAAGAAAGCCACTGGGAATAGGCAACATTTGTTTTTAATGTAGTTAATGTATCCAGACTGAGCTGGAAATGCTTTAATGTATATTAGGAGAGTGGATAATTGATGCTTACTTTCAACACTCTGAAAGTATGTCGGCTCTGGTGTAGTAGCCTTATTATTGCTCCTGACTTCAATTAAAAGTAAAAGTGCAATGTCATCCTCATATTGTACAGAATATAAAGTTAAAGCTTCTAAATTAAAATTGACTTAACTTAAAAGGTGTGAATGGATCAGATGGTTTTGTCCCTTAAATTAAAGGCACCTTCAAATGTTTTGCTGAAATGGGCCTTTTCAAATGCTTAGAATGCTATTTACTTTCATAAAATGAACATAGCACTGGAAATATTGTTGATGACTTTATGTTGAGGAGTCAAATGATTTGTGTAATGGCCTGTGCAGTTTGTCGAGGTGATAAGAGTGTTCTGTAGACTTGGACCTCGTATTTTTACTCTAGTAATAGATAATACATTTGAATTGAAAACCTAATTGTTGTTGTTTATTTGCCTACCATGAGAGGATTTGAATAGAGTCAGAGGGCGTTTTGTTTTCACTGAAGCACATTAGCGAAAGATTAGGAGTTCAAAGTGTGATCCAAAGAAACACTCCGTGCTAAACTCAAGTTTGAGTTTCTTCTGTAGGCTTAGAATTTTTTTAAAGATTGTTAATTTCTGGAAATGGGTTAAAGCTTTAAAAAAATAAATAGAAAGCCTTGAAACTGCTACATTTTTGAATGACAATTAATGGATTCCCTGTGATGTCCTGACAAACGCATATGTAAATGATCAGCTCTGTATGGTGTTTAATTTTAATTATTTTCATATTCCAAAACATGCACATTAGTCTTTACATTTCACCAAACCATACTGGAAGCCAGTGGAATCAGCACTGCTCATGTCTGCCACCTCCCTCCTTACCCCAGCACTGCGAGCTTTCACACAAATATGCTAATACCTGATGAGAAGGGATGTGGTTCATTACTGTGTACACATTCATATATTATTGTAAAATAATGTGAACTTGGAGTTTTATTGCCTTGGGCTAATGTCAGTCTACTACAGTGTTCTCCATTGTAGACTTGCTGTGTTCCTGGATCATCCGAGCACTAAATCATTCATGATGCTTCTTGGATGGTGAAACTCCCTGCTGTGATTGTCAGAGATAGAGCTTGGCTGAGGAGAGACAGGCCATCCTTATATGTTGATCTTACAAATTATAATGATGTTATAGGGCTTTAGGAATATGAAAAAGAAAATCCTGCATTTTGAAATAGTAATTCTTATACTTACAATGTTTTTTAGGGACTTAATCCAAAGTGAAATTTAAACTATTTCAGGTTAGACAGGAGATCCCCTGGAACTCCGTCAAAAAGTCCCCGAGTGTCCGCGGACCCCAGTTTGGGAAGCCCCGGGCCGTGAGGTGTTGAACCTGGAGGGGGCAGGCCGCGGGGCTCCCACCCCACCCGTCTGTCATCACTGACAGACGGGTGGGGTGGGAGCGACAGACCAGCGTCTGCTGGGTTAAAGACCACAACTGCGTCAAGCTAAACGGAAACACACTGACTACAACCGCTTTTCTGGAGAATGTGCCTTCAAAATAAAACAATCTGCAGAAACTCTCAGATGACTGCAGGTGTGGAGAGGAGACTGAGTACAGGGAACTGCTGCACAGCTTTGTGGCGTAGTGTGGGAATAATCACCTCCTCTTCAATGTGGCCAAGACAAAGCAGATGGTCATGGACACCATCTTCATCCTTAGGGAAGAGGTGGAGGTGGTGGAGGACTACAGATACCTGGGCGTCCATCTTGACAACAGACTTGACAGTTCAACACTGAGGCTGTCTACAGGAAGGGACAGAGCAGACTTTACTTCTTGAGGAAGCTCAGGTTCTTTAACGTGTGCAAGATGTTGCATATCTTTTACCAGCCATCTGTTGGTGCAGCAGCTTCAGGGCCAGTGACAGTAAGAGGCTAAACAAGCTGATGAGGAAGTCTGGGGGCTGGTCTGGAGCCCCTGGAGGTGGTGGTGGAGAGGAGGACACTGCACTAACTGCTCAGCATAAATGTTTCACATCCCCTGCACAACCTACTGGTCAAACAGCAAAGCACATTCAGTGGGAGGCTCCTGCAACTCCGCTGTAATAAAGACCGCGACAGGAAGTCATTCATGCCCACCAAAGTGTCTGTAACTCCCCTGTAACTCCCCTCTGAGCCGCGAGAAAAAACTCATCCTCTGAGTGGCAGTGGACAACATACTAACTTGTATAGACAGGTGTGTGTGTGTGTATATGATAGTTTGGGGAGATTTTATCATATAAAAACAGGGACAAGGACATATAACACATAGACCAACTTGGCTGCGACATTTTGCTTTCACTGAATTAAAACATTATAATCATTAGTAGCAACATACTCCACCATACACAACAACGAAGGTTTCCTGTTTCACCTTAACCCCACTATATAGGTAAACCTAAGAGACCAAAGTATCATCTAAAAGAGAAAATACATATATTTTATTGTACTACACGGCTGTTTTTGTATTTCATAAACTATTCCCAGAGCTTCTCTTCTTTTATTCCAAGTTCCAACTAACGAAAATGCCAGCCGGCTTCGTCAACTGCAGCCTTTACTTTGAAGGTTGTGACCGGATATGCCGCGTGTTGCCGCACAGAACTTGACGTCGTGCAGAGAGGCGGGGGATTGCGAACAGACAGACTGACTGGAGGTCTGCTGCGGACAAGTCGGAGCAGCCGACACTGAAAATAGGCTCGAAAAGTTCCTGTTAACTACCTCCACGCTCCATGCAAAACACGGAGAGACACCACTGGCGTTTGTGAAGGTTAGTGTGTTTCAGATATGTGCGGGGCTGTTCCGTCGTCTGGTCAGCGACAGGCTATTGGCTTCTGTCGGAGTTACTTTGTTGCTATGCACGCTGTTGCAGATCGGAGGGTTTGTATCCGAGTGAACCTGCAGTGCTTTTGTCCGAGCACGAAGCCTCTGGAAGTTCTCTCCGAAATGTCTTCCGCCGGTAAAAGTAAGCTGGACGCTCGTGTGTTTGAGATACGGTGGCAGCTGGGTAATTAAACATTCCACGTGAGAGCACCAGCGTGTGATTTGATGAGCTTCTTTTCTCGCGGTGCGTTGGTCTGTCCGTCCGCTCAGGGAGGGGGTGTTTGGCAGGCACGTCCCTACCCTTCCGTCGCTCCTGGGAATCCTTGCTGATGTCGAGTCAGAGTCCTTTGTTATGAATGCATATGGATTCATCTCCTTTGTGTTGTATTTCTGCAGTCTGTGTGCGGCAGGAAGGGACCCTGCCCCCCCCCCCCCCCGTGCTCTGGCCGCTGAGCCCCAACAATTTATAGACCCAAGCTGCTTGTTTTCATGGTTTTTACAGCTCACAATTACAAAACAACAGTGTTTCTATGCAAGACATACCCAGCCTGCCTCTGCTGCAAACCCGCAGAGATGGAGTGAAATGCAGCAGCAGCAGCAGCACATGTTGGAGGGGATGCTGCTCGGCCACATCTGTTTTGAATGAAGCACGGGGACAAAGGCACTGCGAGGCTCGGGGTGTTTTGCTGCTACAGTGGCTGGTCTGCAGATGTATGCAGACAAAATCCCAAGTCATGAGCCCTGTGTTGACGCAGACCTGGATTTTCTGCCCTATAGTCCCCGGTGGAATTCTAGTTGTGGGTGCTGTGTTATAGTGCTTTGCCATAACGCCATTTACAGGTGGGTTTGTGCTAAATGACACTGATTTCTGCATGTTCTTCTATAGCATTTCAGCACAGAGCCATGTGAGCCACACATGACTTAGTCATGACTAAGATCTTTCCCAGGGAACCACATCTGTCTGCCTGCAGAACCAGGCGTTGGCCCGTAGAGACTGTTGGACAGTAGTTGTTAAGTCACTGCTGTGCCAGCATGTTTCTAAACATGCGTTGGGTCTCCACAGAGCAACAAGTTGGCTAGTGCACTCCTCTGAGACCTCGCTTTGTTTGACACCGTGTGGTGACGGGGATTCAATTGCAGAGAAATGTCCTCTCTCTGGTCCCCTGCCAGAACTCACAGACAACACAGCAGCAGTTGAAAGGGGGTGGGGGGGTGGAGTCTCAGGAGTCCGTTTTAATTTGCGGTTAGCAGTAACAGTATGTTTTTGTCACAGTGACTCAGTCGTGGGCCCCTGCAAAGGTGAGCCATGTCATGCTTGGTCTCTTCGGTCCGGATTTTGAGGTTTCTCAGGGCGCCTCCAGAAAGACAATTAAAGTTACCCCACATCTGATCAGTTCATGTCATGCACTTGCTTTTTCTGGCCTGCCAGTTTAGCAATCAGCTCTTTGCAGCACTGTGAACTCGCTCTGAGGAGGTTGGGACGGCTGCTGTCACGCAGCATCAGTGATAGCGCCGTTCTCATGTGCGTAACGTGAAGCTCTGACAGGCCCCTGAACACATCCCTGCTACCTCTGGTGATGTGTGTTTGTGTGTGTGTGTGTGTGTGTGTGTGTGTGTGTGTGTGTGAGGGTGAGGGTGAGGGTGAGTGACATCATGGCTTAAGCTTACAGGGACAGGCCCAAGCCGGGCTGCTGTCAGGGACCCGCACTGAAAGCCCTGGCATGATGCATGTGCTTCATGGTGCTGAAACAGATTACAGAAACAATTAAAGCCCATAATGAACATGCAGCCCACCTCTCCTGGGCTTCCACCCTGGCCCAGATGGCTCTCACCACTGTGAATCTATTCTGGGTGTTTAGCTGTCAGTCTGAGCTTCAGTGTGTACATATTCCTTTACATAAGGACAGGCCCTTTATAGATTTCAGCAGCGTGTTCTCATACACCTGCTTTTACCGCCTGCACTTCCAGGATGTTGATGGCGGCTGCTATTTCAGGGAGGAAGAAGGAGAATTTGATATGAGGGGAGTCGTGGCTCAGTAGCAGCTCCTCTGCTGTGGGAGCGCCCTGGTATTTATTTAGGTTAACCGAAGAAGGGAGACTCTCAGACAGAGGGATCAATGACAGGCCCCATCCCAAAACAAACCCTGCAGGAGAGGCAAAGGACCACCTATCCTGTGGCTCACACACCGACTGTGTGTGACTTATCGAGAAGATCACCCAAAGCTTTTTAAAGGTTTCCTACTTTGTCTTGTAACTGCATTAATGCGTAATGATGCCAAACTGCAGAGAATGACTCTATGAAACGACACATACTTTATTTTTGGATGCAGTCTCAAAGGGAATGTAGGCTCCAGCGAGACATTGTAGTCTTTGGATCGCATGCGGGATCAGCGTGTGGGGTCATGTTGTCATCACCTTTAGCACCACAGAGTGGGATCAGGTTACCAGGCTGGATATCCTTAGCTGTGGTGTTGGTTCCTGGAGCAATCAGTGTCCATTGTGGTTTTGGATGATCGGAGGGAGAAGTTGCCATGTGATGTCCTTTACTCGACCAATAAAGTATGTCTGTAAGTAGATCATGTCATAATGTGAGTGAGTAGCATTTTGTGGTTGTGGTAAGTAGGTGAGAAATAAGGTCGGGGTGTGACAGGCCGGGAGGTTTATACGATGAAACAGGAGCATGTTTGTGTGGTTTGGTGGGTGAACATGTGTCTGAGCTTGTGCCTTTTTTAAAAATATAGCTTCCGAAGATTAACTGTAAAAACCCCAACCTGTCCGTCTTATCTCCCGCAGCCCAGCAGTTCCCCAAGTGAGACATGAGGAGCCCCCCAGGCCTGGGTCGCTGAGCAGCTGAGGTTAGAGTTCAAGCGCTTGTTCAGTCATGGCTGACAGAGAGGGGCTGTCCATCGCCCCGGGTCAGGTCTACATTGAGGTGGAGTACGACTACGAGTACAAGGCCAAAGACAAGACAGTGACCATCCGCCAGGGAGAGTGGTACATGCTGGTGAAGAAGACCAATGAGGACTGGTGGCAGGTGAAGAAGGAGGAGGGCACGAAGGCCTTTTATGTGCCAGCGCAGTACGTCAGGGAGGTGCGCCGGGCTCTCATGCCCCCACAGAAGCCCACCTTGAGGACCAAGCCCACCGTTTTGGATATCTGCCGAGCATCCAATGAAAACCTCAACAGACCCCAGCCGGAAATGTCCAGCTTTGGGCGTCCGTCGCCTTCCTCCACCCCGTCGCCATCCTCTGATCGTGTCACCCCGCTGGTTCTGCCCAAGGATGCTAACCAGAATTCGGGGAGTCCCCATCACTGCAAGGTGGTAGCGGAATTGGTACTTCTTCACAACAACAACAACCATCACCACGGCAACAATTCCACGTTACCAAGGACACGGGCAGACTCCCCTCCGCTCAAAGTGGGGAACAACCACAACAAAAGTCCCGACAGCGACAAGACCTCCCCACCAAGTGACTTGCCAGGAGAGGCGCTGAACAAGCTCCACAACGACTCCGAGTCCGGGGACGAGCTGAGCAGCAGCTCGACAGAACACATGCAGGTACGTCGCTACTCTGCTTTTCCAAATGATGGCCTTCCAGGACCTGCTTCATGCGATGCATTTGTGAGCTTTGCTTTTGTGAATTCTTTGGTAGTTTAAGAGAGTAGTCAATGGACACAGTGCAAGGTAGCTCCTAGTTCTGTTTCTGCTGCCTTCCAAACAGGACATTTGGGCCACTGAAGCTGAAGTGTGCCTTCTGTTTCTTTTCTTTTTCTTCCGTTCTCCCTGGTTTATTTCCCACCCTGTGTTCATTTTGTTGTCTTGGACCGGCTGCAGATAACCTCCCTTGTCTCCATCAGATTGTTTTATATTGTGTGCTCAGAGATTGCAGAGCCTCATTCATCAGACCCTCCACAATTCTACCGCAAACAATTTTGTGCCTCATTTGGCAGATTTGACGAAAGCAGCCACAGTTGCAGGTGCTTATTAAAATCATCTCTGGTGCCCTTGAAGCATAATTTGTCTGACTTGTACAGATGTGCGTTTCTTGGGGGGGGGGGGGTGATGATGCAGTCGGGTCATTAAAAACTAAATGGTCTGTTCACAGCTTCACTGTTATATGGAGGGTTCTGTAATTGAGAGTCTACAGGCACATTTGATACAAGGAAATGTCAAATACAACTTCTTGGTTGTGTAGTTTTGTAGTGTTGCCGGCCCTTTAGCTTTTTCGACTTGCTGATGTTCTTGTACTACAGGAATGTGTGCACAGGTATTATTACACCCAAAACAAATGCTTCGAGGCAGATCATCTCTGCAGGGGGGTTGGTATCTGGGATCCATTCCTGATGCAATGATCCAAACTTCCTGCTGACCCTCAAAAGAATCCCTGCCCTCCCTCCTGCCTCATCACTCGGAGCTGGGAGAATGGGAGAACGGGTGGAAGGCTGCAGGAACTGGGTCTTATTTTCCCTCGTCTGCAGCGGAGGTAGATCAAAGGAGGTACAGGAGGAGATTTCCAGACAGTGGGAGTCCAAGCTGTGCTGCTCTTGGTGAGCCATTTTTGGGGTGGCTGTATCTAGGCAGGGTCAGTTTGTTTGAAGGCTCCAAGTGCTGCTTGTGCTCTTTGTTCCACAGGCTGCAGCAGCCTCCTCCACCAAGGAGTGAACAAAGGGAGACAGGCTTGAATAGAAAGTAGGTCATATCTGCGGAGGATCAGTGTGTTGCCCCCAGTCGCCCCGCCGTGGGGACCACAGTGTGAGCGAGAGCGTGCCTGAGTGTGAATGCCATGTGTGATGCTCCATGTGAAGGAAAGGAAAGTGAGAATGGAAGCATTCTAACACTGTTTACAACTTCAGAGCCCCACATGCAGGGCGGCTAAATGGTTTGTGGGTTGGACTTGACATACCTCAAAAGCCCCTATCAAGGCTAGAAAAGGCTTGTGTTTTGTGTTGCTGCCTGCCTTCACAAACCTTTTTTGAATGAATTTCACGCTTGTCAAATCACACGGTCCAAAATAAACCCACTTTTCACTCTCGGCCATTTACATTTGCATGGGCAGCTCTTTGGAGTGATTCATTGTCAGGCTACAGTAGTGCTGGAGGGGCGGATAAGAAACAGCAGGCAGGATTCAGCCAAAACTCCCGTCCGTGGTCCGGGGGCAGGTGGAACCCGCTCCGGCGCTCTTTGTGTCTTTGGGGTGTTGTTAGTTTGTCTTGTTTGGCCTGTTGCCAGGCAAGAGAATGACCCTGTACAAAACCCAGTCCTTTCAACTCCCCTACTCCCACTGCTTCCTGTCATTGCTCGGGTGCAAAGAGAGAGAGAGACAGAGAGACAGACAGACAGACAGAGAGACAGAAAGCGAAAGAGAGAGGATCATTTTGTGACTGCTGTATTGTTTGAATTTAATTTGGGGAGTTATTAGTGCTCAGAGCCTGATCTGATTTATTGGCTGATATTCATCAACACATATAAAAGAAATTCACAAGGATCCCCTAAATATAGTTATTAAAGAATTGTGAACAATATATAGTATGACTTAACAAACGTAATTGTAAGGGAAACTGATCAGAGGAAGCGCAATCAACACAGACATGATACACAGGGGAACCCTCACACCCCCACAGATTAAATAAAGATGCTGTTTCATGTTGCTGGTGCTTACTCGCCTTTAACCTGCTATTCATCCCCTAAAACAGTCCGCCTCCAGTCTCCGCTCCACAAACACAGGTCCTTCTCTTCCTTACACATCCACTCTGTAAAGGAGAGAAGAAGCTGCTGGGTGAATGGACGGATGGCTGGATGGATGGATGTGCGAGTGCCAGCTGGCCACCTCTAATTGATTAGATTTGATCTGCGGGTGACGATTAGCGCCTCTGTGTTCCTCCATGCTCTCCATATGTAATTTGCTTATCTCCGGGGCTCTGGCGGCGCGGTAGTCCACTCCCCGCCTCCTCAACATCAGGAGGGGTTGCTGGGGTTTGTGGTCACAGAGCCATCCTCTTGAATCCTCTTTAGTTACCAAGTCCTGCCCCCTCCCCTCTAAAAGCACAGCTCCAATGCTCTTAAGGGGATTGGCAAAATAAACCTCTTTTCCTCACTTCCCAAGAACCTGGCAGTGGGATAGAGTTTATTTTTCTAAAAGAATGCGGCACACCATATGATTTGAAAGCCTGTTTTTTGTGTAAACATATTGGGTTTCTCTATGGCTATTCTGTTTTTCAGATGCTGCCGTTTTGCCTGTTTCAAAAGTCAACAGAAACACATGACCACACAGAGTCTCAAGTTATTTTGAGTTGAGTTATTTTGGAATACTTTTACTCATTTCTTCTTAAAAATGGGGGAAGTTGAGACTCGTCCTTTGATGGGAAACGGCTCCTTTTCTTTCCAAAACACATTGACTTAATGACTGGATGCAGGGTGCTCTGCGGGATTGTGTGAGAGGCCAGATTGTTGTTTTCCTTCTCTGAGATGTGTCACCGAGGGGAAGATGCGGTGGCCCTGGATGTGTTTGTGTCTGTGGCTTTGCACCGTGGAGCCAGCGGGCTGCCCTGCTCTCACTCACTGTCTGATTAGAGAGACCTTGAGAGGCACCCACCCCCCTGCCTTTATACTGTTTCACACAAGTACACTCCAAACATGGCATCAGCCACCGATGGACCCTCTCTTTCTTTCACATTTCAGACACATATCGCTGTTCAGTGACTCCTCGTAGTCATGCATCGCTCCATGTTATTTAATAAAACCAGTAATTCCCTGAGATTACAAGCTGGATCAATCACTCCCCTAGAATAAGTCGTCTTCCAGCGTTGCATATCTCGTTAAACAAAAATCTCCTCCAGTGTTCGCTTTAAGGATGCCTATAGTCACAATCACATAACTGGCTTGTAAATGTATGTGGACTGATTCTCAAAGGGTTTACAAACAAAAGGGAGCAGCTGAGTCGAGGCCGGAGTCTGTCTGCCTTCAACCTGTTGTGTGGTCTTTTTTCTAACTGGCGGTCCCTGAAGGACAAAGAGGAGGAGCGGGAGGGGGGGTGGAGGGAGGGCGTTGTGGGCGTAGCGAGACGGGGACAAAGTGCTAGGTCTCTGGGCTCTGACAGAGCCGCTGTCGCCCCTGTGGGGTGGCAAAGACCCGGGGACAGGAGGCCAGGCCGATATGTTTTCATGTTTGGCTGAACCTAGAGATCAGTTGTAGCCTGCGAGCCGTAAACCTCTGAGTGGCTGCCATGGCCAGATGAATGACTTGGACGAGCAACATTTCAAGGCCACCATTAAAGACGAGGAGTGCATTAAAACTGAATGTCACGAATGTCCGAGTGTCTGTTGAGATGCACTTGAATGTAGATGGATTGTTCACTGTGTCGTTTCTTTCAGTGTGCGCTCTTTTCCCGGTTCTGCTAAATTGTATGTTTGCTGACTTGTGCAACAGAGCAAAGGCTGAGAATGTGTATCGGGGGCTTAGCAGTGCATTGAAATAGAGTGCTACATGGGGGTGGTTGGGATCCTAAGTGTACTTTATGAATGTATTCCTCCTAGAAAGGTCAATTTGTCAATTGACTGCAGTTATTTTAGTAAAGGGAATGAGATGATAAGCGTCCAGTGACACAAGTCTTCTCCCACTTGTGAAGCAGAACGTGTGTGTTGTATATAAAGGACAGCGCCTCTCTCACACTCTCGGGTCCTGGGGAGCTCCTCAGCTTACTGTACAGAATAGACCTGTTCCACATCCCAACTCCACAACAACCTGCTAATTACATGTTGTGCTAAATAGATTCTTTGCATGCGTAGGCTCAAATGTATGCAGCAGCGCACTCTTTACAGCCAATTTGCAAATCAGCTTAAGTACAAGTAAGCGCAAGAAAATGCACGCTCTTATTACATAATGACCTAGTAAATACCAGCGTATGAGTGCAGGCGGAGCTGTAAAGTGTAACCATCTCCAGTCCGTTGCGCCCCGTAATCTGGAACTCTGCTGGAGTCTTGCTCCCGGACTGGCTGAAAAAGAGGCTCCTGCTTGTTTTCCAGTGCATACTTGACATTCCTGCATCAGTGCCTACACACACACACACACACACACACACACACACTCACACTCTCTCTCTCACATGCAGCGAGGCAATGGACAAGCTGCTCTCGCCTCAAAAGCGGAACACAGGTCCTTTTGGTAATCTAACATTAAACTTGAGCAAATAGTGCATCTGCTGGTTTCATGTGTGTCTGGCCCTCTCTGTTCGTCTGCGTATCCGCCTGCCTGCATTCTTTCTGCATCTCTTCTTCCCTCTGTCTGGGCCTTTTAGTTTCTCTTCTACTTTTCTGTCTCTGTCACTTCCTCTCGTGCTGTCTGCCTCGTCTTCCGCTCTGCTCACCTGTCTCTCCCTGTTGTCAGATGTGGTCTCAGAGTGAAGGGCAGGACCGCAGCGAGGAAACCCAGAGCTCCTGGTCTGCACTTTTTCTTCCCCACATTCATCCTGATCTGCGCCTCTGTGATAGAACAGGAGGATTAAACCCACAAACCCCCAGGGGCCGAGCCTTCCAGATGACCACAAGAGCTGATGTTGACAGATCAGGCTCTGGGTTTAAGGATAATCATGTCTGTTGTGTAAGGTGCAGGATTTCACCTTTTTTAATTCTTTCAATGACGTGTGGGCTAAAGGGGAGACAGATTATTGTTTGCTTGCGTTCCACTTTTCACATTGTTTGAAACAGTGAGAATTTGATTGCCTGACTGGTGTACAAACTGCAGGAGTGCTCATGTAACTAAAGAACACAGTGGGCAGTGGAGAGACTTCCCTCTCGTCCACCCAGTGTCCCGTCAGCCCGTGATGCAGTGTTTATTCACAGAGCGGATGATGAGGATGCATCACCTATTTAATTTGCTCACTGCCGCTCTCTCCCTCTTTTTCTCCTCACTCCATTGCCCTGTGGTTTATTCCCTCCCTTCCCTGTCGTTCACTGCCCCCCTCTGTGGGCCTGGCTCACTACTGTAGCTCGGAGGACTTGGGACAGCATGTACCCAGAGAAGGTAAGAACTCCTAGCTGGCCTGCTTTGGATAGCACCGTAATGTATTTACCTTGTGTTTCCTCCCCCTGCTTCCCTCATCTCTCAGCCGTCAGCCTCCCAGGATCTTTCCTTCTGTGACATTTTGGGACATATTTGTTCCAGAGTGATTTTTTTCTAACCACCAGAGCCCCTTCTGCCTGCGACATTTCGACTTGAAACATTCAGACTGACAGCACCAACTGTTGTGTGCACGATTATGAGTTTGATATGGTGTCGGGCACGTGTGGGTGTTCTGGTGTGGGATTTATTTAGCAAGTAACTTGACCGCCCCCCGCTGTGTTCTCCACAGAGGTCTGTGTTTGCATACAAGAGATGATGCTCAGGGCGCAGGGCTCTTGGTGCATAGTTGCGTAACTGATGCTGCTTGTGTCCAGAGCCTTTTAAACAGCTGCTAGTTATTTTACCCCAAGCAGCCTCCTGCTTTGGATGAGCGGACAGGTCATGCTTGCATTCAGCTCTCTCAGCAATAACGTTCTGGGGAACTATTCCCCGTGGTATCTCTTACAAAGCTGTCTGTGTTAGACATATGTGGCTATTAGCACAATGACGGGAAAGTCATTAGATATGGCTTTCTGGCTATAAAAGCGTTTTTGGCCCTGGCTGTGTAATGCTGTGCTTTCTGTATTGTGAGCCATGTTTCCGATTTCTCCTTTTACCTCCAAACCCATCTTGGGGGACCGGAGCCAGCAGAGCGCTAAAGTGGAGCGCAGTCTCTCCCCATGGTCCTGGCTTGTGTTTTTTTCCTTCTCCTTGTTTCCACCCACGCGGTGTTTCGCCTGCATAGGGACTGATAGATGTTTTCTAGCAAATTGTTGTTTTAAAGATGAACATTTCTGTCAGAGTGCTTCTCATGCTGTCTGTCCAAGAACTGTTGATATTTTCCATCTAAAATACAGCAAAGAACACAAGTAATATGATTTAAGGATCTTGTGCTGGTTCTCTATGAAATGATTTCTTAACTGAACTAGCATGGAGGCATGTTACTTACTCTGTTGAGTAATGAAAGTGTAGGCTATCTCACACTCATTCATGTGTTTTGGCTGCTCTTTGACTTGAACTCTGTCTTTTTGTGTAACAGCTGGAGTCTGTAAGTGATTTAGTGTAACAGTACAGCACATTACTGCAGATCAAAGACAATATTTGTGAGCCATCCAGTACTTCTGTGCTGCTGTTTGCCAGCGCGTGAGAACTGGTGGAAGCATCGGAGCGTAGGCGTCTTTGAGCATCAAGTGCCACGTTTTGTCTCTGTCGTTTGCAATGGCTAATTACTTACTGTGGCTGCCAAAGACACAAAAAATGAGCTGCGAATCGATCAGCGCAGACATAGTTGGGCTTGCCAGGGGTCATTTGCTGTGAAAGGGAGACAAGAATTGGTCCATCAGCTCATCTAACAGCTGCTGGTGTCTGCTTAGAGTGACCAGAGTTGTGGAGTGGTGGGCGGAGTTACTGAGGTTTGCTGTGACGTGTGTTCAACCTCTGCATTCTGTTGATGACATTGTGCTACTCAGTTTATTGATCTTCTGTCAGTGGAGTTTGTTTTACTGTCATTGTGTTTAGTCACCAGTTCTGGGTCTGTGGGTCGTGTGTGTGCTGGTAGTTGAGGATGTGCTGCTCCTACAGTCCTGTAAACAGCCCCGTGAGTTTTACCACTGAACTGACCTTCCAGAAACTCCATGTTTTTGTCGTCGGAACTTTCCACGAGCAGTTGTCTCTGAACAGAGATACTACAGTGGAAAACAAAGGGGGTACAGAGAGCGTGCACACTATACCACTGTGTGGATCTCTCTGGATCCTTCTGCCAGCTTCACAGCTCTGTACCCAAACAGTCATTTCAAAGAGCTAATCCAATTTTATTGCAGCCCCAACACGCATCCTATAATTGCACTCAGGTGGGCCCTCTGCTCCGTAGGTACTGTGCAAACCAAGCTATGCCTTTTGGGGATACAGTACATGCCTCTGCACATGTCCTCAAAACAGGCCAGAAATAGCTCCCAGAGAAGACAGAGGCTCTAGGAGGCTGATCAGTGTTCTCTCTAGTACACGGAAGAGACTTCCAAGGCCAGCAGCCTTTCAGTGCCCTTGTATTTGATTGGCAGAGAGGCACTCCCAGTGTCATTAATGAAATGGATATGCCAGTGGTAACGGATGTGTGTTCCCGTTTTGCTCCGTTGGCTCCGCAACACCATTAGCTGGTTTGATCACCTCTTTGTATAGTTGATTGACAGCTGCTTGATTATTCTGTCATAAATGTATAGAGCAGCAGAGGAGAAAGGACGAGCTCTAAAACCTTACTGGACGCCGTGATGTAAGACTGTAATGAGGGAACAGTTCTTCAGGAGGCTTCTGGTTTCATATTCTCCAACACTGCCTTTTAAAGCACAATATCTTTAAAATAATAAAAAATACAAATCCTACAGAGTTCAGTGGTGACACTCATGTTTTAACGTGAATTAAAGTGTATCAATTTTACAGAGGTGTATTAATGAGAGAATCCTTGAAATTGTGTTTTTTAAGCATGTGGCTAGTCTCAGATTAACACACCTAATCTTGGATATGTTGATTTTTACATAACAAGACAAACATGGTAATCTGATTGTCATAAATATGAAGAAAATACATTTGGGAGTTTTAAAGGGATTATAATTAATACAACACAATTAATTAATACAGTGATTATAATATCATTTCACTTCTATTGCAATTTCTCTCTTTTGTGTCTCCTTGGGGGACCAGGCAGTGATTGTTTATGACTGATGGAGGTTACATAGACTAAATCCATTCTGCTAATGTTTCCACAGTGAAGGGTCAGCTGAGCTGAGCTCATTTGACCCCAGTCCTGCTAACCATCTGCTCTCACAGGCATACCTCATTAATGCGTGTTCTACATCTTTGTACTACTTTTCCTTGTTAGAAGCACATACCTATTATTATCAGCAGGTGTCTTTGCCTATCCTGAACGGACATTGAGCTCATCCCCATGGTGACCATAATTCATTCAGTATGTGACACTCATTACCTTATAGTGTGGCGTATACACAAAGTTAATGTTGTTGTTTTTTGTTAATTTGAGTTTTTCTAGCTTAAATTAGAATTATTTAAAAAGAAATTAAGTGGATAAAATGTGAGTGGTGAAAATGATTCTTCTCTGCTATCATATTTGTGGCAATGGTTGGTTGTCTGTGTGTAGTGACTTCCCTCTTTCTCAGCCTTTCTTTATGACAGTCTGTTGTTGGTGCATCATAAGCCTGCGTATGTATACACTAAAGTGTGTCTGTTTTTTACTGACCGCTACTAGAATGTTGTTTGGGATGGATTAAACAACAGAATCTGACCAGGCCAGAGTGCCATAATCATCAATATAGTGTTATAGGCTTCACTGGTTAATCTTCATGCACAGCAACTGTGGGACAGAGGGGCTTACAGGTCAGCCCGAGCCTGGACAGACTGCCCCCACCTCTACACACATACTAGAATGCAATCTTCTTACATATCTGGATTAAGGGGTTGTGTACAGTACATTCCTGGGTTAAACCCCCCGACTCCTGTTCATCCCACATCAACATGTTCCAACATTTCTCATCTCGTTGGACAATGTGTCTATTTGCTTTGTGCTATTGGCCTTGACACGGATTGTGGTGGTGGGGGAATCATTGCCTAATTCACAAATTCCTTCTCCCTACTTGTGTCTCGCTCAAAGTCCCTGGTGGTTATTGAAAGGCGGTTAATCAGTTTTTCTTAGAGTTGGGGGTTATGTGGCTGCTCTGTGTCCTAGGCCGGGACCCCCTCCTGGTGGCTAGTAGAGAGGTTTGTTGTTGATCTGCCAGTCAATCCCTCGGCTCTTGAGCCCCAATTGATCTGAAATGAGTGTTGATTCAAACAAATGATTGTTTGCAACCATGGTGACATATTCAAATCTGACAGCAGCCACCGCAGTGCTTATTGGGTTGTGGTGCTTTGGATATGTTTAGCATGCTCTGTTGAGATGAGATGGTTTTTGAGGTTGAAGGTCAAAGAGAATAAAACTACTTCACACAAAGATCTTTTAATTAGTAATTAATTTAAAGGGAATAAGGTCTGTGTTAGAATATATTCACATATGTTCTAAATATGTGCAATATAAGGGACATCTGCTTCTTGAATATGTGATAATGAAGGTAAAAGCTATAATTTGCAATTGATTTTATTTGTAATTGTTTTTAAATTGCAAAGTTGGGGAAGCCGCTGGTTCCAGAAAAATATTTCCCCACTACAAATTCTGGTTTCAAAGGTTCCTTAATGTTTCCCAAACATTGATGTAAAGCAGTTTTATATCTATATCCTCCACATTGACATGCACCTGTAATAGAGGCTATGGAGCAGGATCCAGTCAGAAGAGTGAATCGGCGCAGTAGACTTAGTAGACATTTCCAAAGACATCCAAAACTGGTCTGAAAGTCTGAAAGTGAATTGAGTGAATCAGTTCTCTAAAACGCACATTTATTAGGTCCTCATTGTTGGCAGCGCATGTTTCAAGTCAATTGTATTAATATAGAACCAAATCAAGTCCTCTTCTTATGTTTTGTGTACAGTCTTGTACCTTTGACTTTTTGTCAAGGAACCAGATATCTGGCCTGTCTGTCTGTCTTTGCTCTTGTTGAATTAACAAAGAGTGTCCAGCCAAACCTTGACAGTGGTCACCTGTCTATCATTTAACATTGTTTAATCAGAACATGAATACAGCTTTTATTTTCAGTTCCTTGAATGCCTGAAATAACCCCCCCACACAATTCTAATACCCAGAGTTTTCTTGTTTCAGCCATTGTCAAACGTATATTTTAAAATCCTGAGATCATAAACGACCAGATCTCTGTCCTGATCTGGAAACGGGAACAGGTATCATCCCAGCTCCTTGGAACCATCTCTGTGCCCATTTGGGCCCCAATCCAGTGTCCTTTTGTTACTCCGAAGCAAACCCACTGACCCTGTTTGCTACTCCCTCCAACCCAGCAGCACCACTGCTCCAGATCCCTGTCAGCACCACTCAGCAGGAGAGGACCACCTCCTGGCTGAAGGTTACTGAGTGCCCCAGTTCCTGCCTTGCCCGGTGCTCATTCTGTCAATGGACCTCGGGTGATTTTGCGAACACAGTTGCTTTTTCGTGCCATTGCTGGCTCGACAAAACAATAGCACCATTCTTGCTAATGTGGCAAGACATGCCCAGTGGAAATTAAATTGCTTTCTACACAAGCAGCTCTGTGACGATCAATTACCCAACCGAGTCCCTTTTATGGGTCACTCAGAGGACAAAAGGGAACAAGGCTGTCCGCTTGGAGATATTAGAGCCTGGGAAAGTGTTTGTATGTGACAGTTGGTTCGGGGATGGTTCTTTGGGGCAGCATGATTAAATACCCAGATCTTATGTGCCTTTCCATAAAAAAAAAAGTACAATGTTTTGCATTTTATTTTTTAAGCCAATGCATTCTTATGTCTTGTCTCAAATATAGGCAGCGGGAATCTTTGAAATCTAAAATCAAGTGCTTCTTGTAGCAGGTATCACAGATGGGCAGGTGGATGTCACATCGCCAACAATATGCTGACGTGTAAATCAGGAGGTGGCGGGCAGTCCACAGTTCCGTATGAGGTCATGTTTTCAGACTTGCAGACCAGTGGCCAGCTGATGATGCAGTTCATTTTTCTAAAGACCCCAAACATGTGACTGGGCAGTATAGATGACAAGGCAGCCCTCTCTCTGACAGGGACCGTACACAACAATGGCTTTACAGTGGCTGGAGCGCTACTGGAACTTTTCTCTGGGGGGTTATAGAGAGGGATGGGGGCACGGAGAGGGGGGGGGTCTGGCTGGCTCGGCAGTCTCTGGGTAGTGGGCTGAGTGACCCATGACACATACGAACAGGACACAATGCATCTTTCTGTCACCGCATCTCCACCCCCAACACCAACACCCTGAGTCATGGTATGTGGGTAGATGGGCTTGAGATTTAAATATGCCCTTTTAACTGTGTGTAGCCCACAGCCCTGTGTTTCATGTCCATGTCACCACAATGCCGTAGTTATTGTTATTCATTAATATACAATAACAAATGCCCATCACAAGTAATCGGAGCCTAAAGCAATGTCTACGCATTTCATCGGACATTTTATCTAACAGCCGCATAACCCAGCATGTCCAGTTATGTGAAACATAACTCATGCTAACAGAAGAAAACAAGCACATCCTCACATTTGAGAAGCTGTAACCAATACATGTTCGGGTACATGACTAAAATGTTGTTATCAGTTATGACTAGTAGTGATTTTACTATCAATCATGAATTGTGTAACTGTCTTCAGTGCCTGGCACCGTGTCACCACAAGAAAATGGCTTTTTCAATCTAATCGGTTAAATACTGCAAGTGTTTATTAGAGCTGAAACAATTTGTTTATCAATCAACAAAAAATGAATTCACTATTTAGATAATCAGTTGTCAAGGAAAACAACTTTCTGCTTTCAGTCTCAAATATTTTGTTGCCGTCAAATAAAAACCTACAATAATGTTCAGTAAAACATTTATTTCCAGATAAACTGGGGGATTAAGCATTATATTACTATCCATGTTTGCAATCTTGTTCCTTGCCTTTGCTTGATTACTGCATTTTCTTTGCATGTTAGTGCATGTTATACAGTCAGTGATGATCAGTTGCAGCAACTAATAATTGTTTTAATTTGTATATTACAATGGCAGGAAATACAGAAAAATGCAGAACACAGCACCTTGAATGAACAAATGTAAATTCATAGTGCAACAAAAAGGTCTCATTATCTGTTATGTAATTATTGCATATCCACATCAACTTCACCCCATCAATAATTTGCTCTGCTAGGCCTCAATCAGCAATCCTTTGCAAACACCACATATGTTTGAGTGTTAGACTTTTATGAGGACTGCCAGAGTAGAAATCAGTGTTGTAAATATTCTGGTGTTCAGCAAAGCCTCCTCCTGTGCTGTGCCTCAGGCGGAGGAAGAGAATGAGTTGTCCAAACCTCCTGCTGTTCTATCTCTGCTCAGGTAATTCCATTTCCTCATGTGCTGTGAATGCAGCCGCCCCCTCTGTGGGAGGTCTCTGCTGTCACTCTCAGCTCTGATGTGCTGTTACTGTCTGCTGGCCCCCAAAACAACCCACCCCCTCCATTATTTCTCTCCTTCTTCTCGCTACTCTTCACTTTCATTCCCTCCTTCCCCAGGCTTCCTCTTTCCTTGTATTCCTCCTACTTTAGCACTGATCTTTCACTACTCTGTAAATGCCACCACTGCTGTGACTCTTATCTGCCATAATCCTACCTGATGTTAAAAAAGATCATTGTTTGGGCTCTTGGAGTGATTGTGATCAGTTACATCAGGCTACAGGTTCGGTGTTGTCTTTGAATGATAAGATGCTTTACTTAGCAACCACAAAAACACATAGCAACTAGGCCGTTTCATTCTTTTGATGTTTGCTTGAATATATTTGAACCTTCAAGGAGCAGCTTGCTCAGTTTGCTGTTAAAAATCCGACAGCTTCTGGCCAATGTTTCAAGAAACCTGTCTTTGAGATCAAGCTGAAGCACACAGTGTGTGTGTGTGTGTGTGTGTGTGTGTGTGTGTTTACCAAGCCTTGCTGGTTTGGGGGTTTCATCAGGGAGGAAGTTTCCATTTCCCTTGTGGTTGGCCATTACCTGTTGAAGTGGTAGTTCCACCACAGATTCAATCAGCGTTCTGGAGAGTGAGATACCACCGGGTGGCCTGAATAATTCAGCATGTGGTCACATACTAATGGACACGCCTGCTTACACACACACACACACACATACACCCTTAAACCTATAGCACTCCACAAAGGGTTATGTTGGAGTGTGGCAGCAAAGGAGGAAAGAAGTAAAGATGTATGCAACTATGCCACTTGAACCTCCATGGCGCTTATCTGGGTCACATTCTGGAGAGGAGGATCATTACATTTGGAGCATTAGAAATCAGCTACATAAGCGCAAAACACTAATGCATATGCATGATTCAACCTCAACCACACAGTGACACAACGTGTAATCCGCACACTAACTTACACCTCGGCTTGCCATCCTTTTCCTTATTTTGCTGCTGTACCTAAAGCTGAAATGGCACTGTGAGATAAAAGCACTTCTTCGAGTTTGATTTTCAATTAACCTGATTCACTGGGGTTAATTCCCTGATGCGCTGCAACCGGCGCGCTCGGCGGCTCCAAGGCACTCCCACTCCGTTCTTACCAGCAGTGACTCATCATCTGTTTGAGCACATACGGACACACTCGTCACCTTCTGTGAAGAAATACAGCACTAACCAGTGCACAGACATGAAGATAATAAAAACTCAGCCATAACTTAAAGTAGACTTTACTTCACTTGGCCAGCACATCTCTGTCCATGCAAGATGATGGAAAGTATGTTCCCATGTGAGCTCGGCATGATTTAACACAAGATATTATATCTTTGGGGCTTAGAAGTTTACAGGGTGACTCATCCATCATTTTCACACTGTATCGCTTCATTATTTGCCAGATCTAAGCAGCTTGAAGCTATAATCAGGTATTCATTATTGATTTTCAGAGGTGCACTGATGTATCAGCATACTCTGGTGAGCCTGTCTCTTTTGTGAGTTGGAAAAAACATGCAAGAAGAACGGACTGCTGCCCTGTCTCTGACCAAGACAGAGCATGTACACTTGGACTTGGTCCCCGGTCGCCGCATGAATGGCTGACCACTGCTCCAGCTGTTCCTCTGGAGGAAGGACAACTGGAGGGGTTAAAAGCAGAGGACAACTTTCATCGTGGGACGCAATTTGCATGTGCATGCGTGTGTTTGCAGTGTGTTTCACATATGATCATTAAAAGTCTGACCTTCGTCTGACCTTAATTATT
>JAVQJD010024151.1:0-27937 GCA_036023655.1 Nannoperca australis | reverse complement strand
CCCCCCCCCCCCCCCCGTTCCCGGCCGGTGTGGGCCTTTTTTTCCCCCTCCCCCCCCCCCCCCCCCCCCCTTTTTTTTTTGTCTCCATGCGTGTTTTCATTCTTGTGCTGCAAAAACACGTGAGGTAACTCAGCGTTTACTTTGGTGTGTTTTTGGTCCAGCAGCCGGACTGATGCACCAACACAACGCCACCCGCTGCACTTCACTCTGCAGCTGCAGCCGGCGCATGCACGCAGTTGTACTGTCAGAGTGGGTGACTTAAAACACCAAATGCAAAGGGAGGGAGAGTGACTACACTGAGTCACGGGCCGACATGCGGCTACACAGGCTTACTGAGTCATACTGAGGTAATTAAGTTGAATGCCAAAATGTTTTATCCCGACGATCAGCACAAAATAATGCAACTAACGAACCTCCAACGGTCAAAGTCAAACTGCAGGTGCACTGGCACTAAAAGATACAGACTTATTTCATGTGCCAGGTCTCCAGACAGTCTGGAAAGTCTTGAAAACATATTCTCACTTAACATCGATTTGGTGGTTTGCCTGTTTAGAGGTAAAACTGGTTTTTAATTACATACAGCCATAGTTATTGATCATATTTGAATGACGCAGGTATGAAAATTGTTTAAGAAATGTTCATATTTCAATCAAATTAAGCCTGATGTCGACCTCGATGTCTTTTGAACAGCAAATTATGAAATCAGTGCTGACTTGGAAGCAAAAAAACGCTAATCAAAGCTTCAGAAAACAGATAGTAATGTTGGAGCTGCAAGTCGAGAATAACGTAACCTTGACTTTTTTATATAGTTTTATATTAAGGTCCTTGTAATAATTGTTAGTTAGTAGGTGAGATGCTTATTAACATTATTATGTGGCTGCAAAAAGCAGTAAACTGTTAACAAAAAGTGCATAGTTAACTGCTAACAAAGGAGTAAGTACGTTTTAACCTCAATAAAACAACAACAACAAAAGCTTCGTGAAGTTTAACAAGAACAGAATAGATAAGTCAGTAATCAATACATTTGTTTTTAATGCTATTATTAAGACTATTTAAATGTTACTTATAGCATCACAAACACATTTAAGGGCATGATCACCTATGAATTAACACTTATTACAAGAAGACATTAACAGAAAGTGATAGTGAGTGTTGTGTCTCCAGCAGGGCAGCTTTCACAACTCCCGTGCCAACATCCAACATGAACAATGAGAGAGGAAAACCACACTGGTCTCTGTTTATGCCTAACTGCTAGTATTTTCCATGCAAATTAGGTTCCTGACAGTCTTTTAAAGACATTTATAGCTAAAAACAGTTACAGAAAAAGGAGACTTCTTTACCTGGATGTGGCGTCCGTCGGCGGTGCCCAGGTACGCCACTGCACGGCCGTGGACCGGCACCACGGTGATGGAGGTAACCAAGGTGTTCGTCAACTCTTTGTGCCAGTACTCCAACCTCTGGACGAACTGAGTCACCTGCAGGCGGTACTCGCCCTCTTTCCCTTCGTGGATTCCCTCGTGTGGGTCGCAGTCGTCCGATGAACTCTGCAAAGAAACCAAAAGGCATCAGTGAGAAAGAACTCCCTGCAGGAAGAACAGCATATACAGCGAGAGTAACAACGGAGAGAGCGCTTCTTATTGTGGTTGCAGGCGTGGAGCCAGGAAATGTCAGCAGCATCAGTGTGGTCATGTTTAACATCCACTTTAAAAGTAGGAAACTTTCAGAGCAAGCAGTGAAGACTGTTGACTGCCACTAATACTAGTTAATGCACTGTATACCAAACTTTCTGGGAATGCTCAGCAAGATTAGATCACGTTCTCCAAACAGATCGCTCTCCTAAAAACTTCTCATGATAAAATATCATGTTGAACTATCTCCTTTCATATCTGGCCCGATGGGGGAGGGTTAAGAGCCAAACCTAGTAAGCTCCTCTTAGCTACTCTTTCATCAGGCGTCGCTCGTAATGGAGGTCTCGGCGTGATGGTACCTCGAGGGCAAGTACAAGCTTTGTTGAACAGAAGGTTGGGGACGGCAGGGTTTCATGGGAAACAGCGAGGACTTTCATGCTGTTTTTCATTCCACGGACTGCTTTCCCCCTCTCCAACTGGGCCACCCCACATTTTTCTCTTTCTGCCCCCTCCTTCTTACTCTTCTTCTGTCTCCTCACTTGAGTTTAGAAGCAGAACCTGTCACTCCAGCTCCCCTCTTTGGTTTTCAAACGTTGCAGGGTTGTGCAGATTGTTGTGTCTGGAGCCTGTGGAGCATACAGTGAAAGCACAGACTGTAGCCGGTGCTGAATTCAGGGCCCTTTCTCTATCCATATGCCCCCCCCGCCTCCCCTTACCGTTCAGCCCTGCTCTCTCAGTGCTCCGGCTCTTTTTGTGTTTAGTCATGGCCTCCTGTCCCAGCCTCAGGTTTCATTAATTATTAATGACCTAGAGGGTGGCGGGCCCCTCTGAAGGTCCTTGACCTGGCTGACTGACCAGGCCTGAGCTTTCTGTTGTTTTCTCAGCTTCAGTGGATGATGACCTCTTCAGTGGAGGACTGGGGAGGGGGCACAGGTAGAATCCAGTGGACGCCTTCATTCACACACTCAATGTCTTGCTTGTCTTTGCTTTGACCTTTTATTGTGACTCGAAGGGTACAAACGGATCTTGTTGCATCAGAAAAAGTTGATTTTATATCACTTACAGACCCACAATCCCTTTCTGCCTCTACCTAGACTACGGCCTGGGTCACATTATTTGTGGTTTGTGTGAATGCATGCTGCATCATTTGTTTAGGCAAGCTTTGAAGACGAGGAGAACAATGGCAGAGTAATAAATCAGGAACGTTTCTGAGACGAACGGGACCGCATGACGAGGAAGCAACCAACCTCGGTTAAATGTCCTCCAGGGCTAGTGGCTGCAGTTAGAGAGACAATGGTTGGGTCAAACTCAGGGAAAATGTGGAGGAAATTGAAAGCTGGCAGAAAGGTTGGATGTTTTTAGGTCAGAGGCACAGCTGGGAGGTGGTGCAGCCAGCTGATCTGCACTGAATCACCCGGTGTTAAAGAGAGAGGAATAGTGCAAACCAGATAAGAAACCAGTTTGTGACTGAAATTGATTGGAATTGACAGAAGAGACGGCCACGTGGGTAAAGATGAGGCTTTGACAAAGGCCGAGAGCTCAGGCAGAAGAACATGTTGCCTTCAATGTGTCAATCTGTGTGTGTGTACAATGTTTACCTTTACCCCCAAAATATCTGCAAAGTATGAACTCCTGTTTGATCTTTCACATTAAAAAAACATGGGAATCTGCCAAAACTGTGCAAAAAGTGCAGCAGATAGAGGAGAGAAGTCCACGCGGCTCAGAAAACAGGCCCCCGGCTGATTATTTCCAGAGCAAACAAACAGGACTTTGGGGTGTTTGTTGAAGCGGAGCAGGACGATGGGAGGGAGGACTGGACGGGGCTCGGAGGCGTTGCCCTGCCTCTGCGGAGGTATTCCTGAGGATCAAGGCAATGAAATTGGACAGTGGAAAGGCTGTTTTGACAAGCTTTGTCTGCTGTTATGCTCGGCTGTTTCTTGGCACGGAGGCAGAGGGTTTTACAGGACGTCCCACTGACAGCGCCGTGGAGGCAAACGGCTTCCTCGAGGAAGTAAAGTGTTACGCAAAGTTCAATTAAGAGTTTAAATATATTTTTGTTTAATTACAGATTGAAACCGACCGTCATCGACAATCACAGAAGCGAAACAACAGTGAACAGGCGCCAGTGATGGACAGATTTACAAGATTTACACAATAAGCTTTCAAGCTAATGAGACTAGAAATACAACAAACATGTTCTGACAAAGAGCAACGCATTCTTCATCTGTTTCATTGACCTTAAAACCTTGTAATGGTGGTTGAAGAACACTGGCAGCAGTTTTGAGCTACAATAGTTTCACAAGGTCGACACGGGGAGTCGGAGATAGAAATGTTTGAAAGTTTTCTACAGATTAGTCGAGTTTGCAGGAGGAAGACCATTTTGCTTACATAGGAGATACTGTAGAAGCTTTGCATGTTTCCGGTACATGTTGTTTTATATTCAAAGCCTGCGTCATAAGCAAGTGTTTTGAGACTTGCATATTTACACGGGCGTCGTTAGAGAATACAGCACATTCGTCAGCTGGAGGATTAGTGCACAAAGACACAATGTCTGAGTTTTAGTGCCTACACCAAAATCAGAAGCGTTCTGTCAGCTGTCGGCACACTTGGTGTTGCAGACACATTTTAGTCCATATTGGAGAAGTATTAATGTTTGATACACAGCCTCCCAGCAACTGATAGATAAGTAAACCCAAAAATGTTGATGACGATTCAGTTTCTCGTTCAGGTTGAGTTTAAAGCTGGTTTCCTCTCTCTCTTATGTTCATCTTTTGGAAGATTAACGGTGCTGGCGAGTGCTCCTGATGTTCTACATCTATCAGGCCATTTGTGAGCGTGTCTTTCAGCCTTACAACAGGCTCCGTGGGGCAGACGCGTGAAATATTGCACACCTCCTGCCTCATACTTAACCAGCAGCCATTGTCCCCAAAACAACGGCACGGCGATAGGGTTTCGGTGTCGCGGAGCTCCTAAACCCCGCGGCGCTGCTCAGGAGAGTCAAGAGGGGGGTGAAAGGTGATCCGCGTGGTCTAATGTCACTTTCAGACTCTCACTGTGGCCCCCGGGTCCTGTGTGAATACACACACTAATGCAGGAATTATAAACCATGGCCTGGGTTACTGGCAGGACAGGATTTGGATACAAACTCTGTGGCTATCGTGCAAAAATAGGGTAAGGGCGCTCTTGCATAATGTACAAAAATACACATGATGTTGCAGAGGCTTAGCCCGAGTTAGCAGACTTGCACACGTGCACGAACCCGTGGGGTCTGTCGTTGCAGGCCTCTCAGCTGGCTCCCTCCCTGGAATAACACACCTTTGACCTCCAGATTGCATGTGAGATTGTGCAGTCCAGATAGCGGAGAGGTTTAGTTGTCATCGGGGTGTGTGGAAACGCATGTTTTAGAGAAAGTGAAATGCAAAGGAATGCACAGTGCATATATAGGTCTGTCTGTGCATGTGTGTGTGTGTGTGTGTGTGTGTGTGTGTGTGTGTTGGGGGGTGGGGTGTATTGTTGCAGTAATGTTTTGACACACATTACAGTACTCCACCTGGACTTAGGGTGCACATTACTCTGCAACCGGACCCTCGGTAGCTGTAATGACCGTGACGCGTGTGTGTGTGTGTGTGTGTCTAAGTACGCAGGTGGACGGTCGCTCCGAGCATACGCAGACAGGTGTTAATGTGTGTTTGCCTGTGTGTGTGTGTGTGTGTGTGTGTGTGTGTGTGCTGCTGGAGTGTCGGGGTGTTAGCGACAGTTAAGGGAGTGAGAGAAGCTGACAATAAGGCGAGGACAGACCCTGGCGCTCGCAGTGCAGCTGGCTTCGCCTGGGAGTGGCCCCCCTGACGCCAGCTAGGATTTTGTTTATAATGGGGCCCTGAGGTGGGCACGGGCAGGAAAATGGCCTCACACATAAACAGGTCCAAGAGAAGACGGGGAGAATAATACGTGGAGATTACAGTGAAATTAGACATCCTGTAATGTAACGTAAACAACACCGTGATACTGATATATTTCAAGAGCAGTGTTTAGTCTAATAGATTAGAAATGTAGATGAGGCAGTGGAGACTTCCCACAGATAGACTAACTTTTAAATCACTATTTCAAACTCCTTCGACATATTGGATTCCATAATTGGACATCAAAAGAAAGAACAAAACCTGTGCTCTCTTTTTTCAGGTTGATAGATTGGGACACATGTTACAATGGTCTTTAGTTAACATGCTGCTTCCTCCTCTGTTACATCCACAGATAATTGTCACTCTGTGTGACCTCTTGGATTCATTCACATGAAAAGGTTCAAAAATAGCCACTGTTGTGGAAAGGACAGTCATCGCGGTGTCACGCTGGCTGTCTCGGTGAAGCCACGCAGTCAAACTGGAGGTTTTCTGAAACCTTCAAGTAAAATTCCACAACTGTCGTTTTGCCAGAATCTGAGGCTGCAAGTAGCAACTAGTGAACCGCTCGGTGCGTGAACGGTGAGAGAAACATCAGGCAAACATCCATGCAAAGAAAAGGCAGATTTTCCCCCTTTGTCCTCCATCTGTACTCAAATATGGTATGATGTGCAAACCATCCACTTTCCAGTTCCAATGTGTTTGAATGACTAAGAGAACTCACTCTGCAACATCAATTTACCAAAATGCTGAAGTTCTTGTTTTGACCAAAGATGTTCAAGTTGCCCAAGAGGGGAACAGTTACGGTTATTGCACGCTTTACATTATTTTACGTCATTTGCATTTCAGAGTTTGTGCTTCGTGAAAATAAATGCTGGGAAAGAAGAAAGAAGAAGAAAAAGAAAAAGAAAAAGAAGAAGAAGAAGAAGAAGAAGAAGAAGAAGAAGAAGAAGAAGAAGGAAAGTGATGCAACCCATTGCATTGCATCATTTTGTTCCATTTGTAAACTACAACCATCCAAAACAGCTCACAGATCATGACGTAATCCTTTTTATTTTATTGTTTTTTATACGTAAGACGAATGACTTCCTGTGCACCACTGGCACAAGGATATTGTCTTGTTGATATTGATATTCCAGATACGAGTCAGAGCTACAAAGTAAGATCTTACTGTATCATGAACATGTTAAATAGAGTCTCTGAAGCCTCTTCGTCTCTCCCCCCTTCCCTCCTTGATTTGAGTCTTGGCCCTCCTGCTCTCCTGACACCCCCCTTCAATTCTTCTCTTGACTAACCACCTTCCTCTCTTTTTTATATTTCCTCACACACACACACACACACACACACACACTAACACACACACACTCACTCTAAATAATCCAACTCCAGGTTCCCCCACAGAGGAACAATGCAGCTTTCAGCCTCTCAGCGGCTCTAAATCACCATAACTGTATGAAACCTGGCCGGGTGAATGATGACCCCGCATCCTCCGCCTCCTCTGCCTCCAATAAGAGACTCAAATATCATCTCTGAGAACACAGTTAGGTGATTTTTCACTGCTGCTCGACGCAAAGACTTATTTTCTTGCACGTATCAACACATTTTTTGTGGATTTATGCGATTTATAACAAGAGGGGAAGAATGATGGAGCGCAGAGGAGCCAAAAGACACTATTTCTGCTCTGTGTGAGAACGTCTTTGATTCCACTTCTGCTAAACAGCAACGGCACATTCTTCAGATGAGCTTTCCAGAGTTGCCCTGCAAATCCACATTTGGGTCAGACTGACACAGTAGCTGAAGTTACAGTCTGCAGATCAAAGGGAATTAGACAGGTCAACTCCTTAATACATTCTTACATTCGCAAATAGAGATGAGATATTAACAGAGAAGATTTTTCACATGGGAAAGTTTCCAGAATGATTCAGTAAGGCCACATATGCACATAACAGATGGGTCATCTTTTCTCCAGTGATGATACAAGGTTACATCCACTCCAGCTCTTATCCTAGGTGTTTCATAAAAGCTCCCGACATATGAGATACATTACACCACATAAACCCAGGCTTGTCATGCTTGGCTTGCACTTTCCGCCTGAAACATACAGTAAAGATGCTCTCGCAGGACTCACACTTTTCTACCTGACGTTTATTTGTTTAAATACTGAGGTCACATCGATATTTGTGACATGTGCTGTGAGGATGCTGCAGCGGGGAGCTGCTTGTAATGTAAGTGAGACCGGATTGTAAGCTTATATTAAGATGTCCAAAAGCACGTGTATGTGTATTATTAAGACTGTCCTCCCCAAAAGTACGGCAGCAGCTTATTGCGACCTGTATTTAAGCTGCTTGAGGCGAGGACCTCTAGTGGCTGCAATCATTACGACAAAACTACAACGATACAAGTCGCCTGTGCAAACTTATTACCACCATATTTACATCCATTGTGATCCATTGTGGTGACCTATAAAGAGTGCCAAAGTCTGTGTAGAGAGGACGTCGGGGAGGGGACGTTAACCACAACGTTAACCAGGTGTTGTTGCTACCATGACAACGAAGGTGAGGTGCACCCACGTGTGTCGTCTTGGGAGAAATTTGGGCTTCACAACCATTTATTTTGCATCATAGGCTGCTTTTACAGCGACGTTACCGACACTGTGTTATGGGGTTAAGCTGCAAGTCATTTAACCTCCACTTTCTCCTGCAAAGAAGCTCTCAAGCTGTCACTCAAACCTTCAAGGTTTTTGCCCATTCATATATAGCAAGCTCAAAGAAAGAGGCTGAGCGCACTAAACTTGTCTAAACCTGCGCTAAATTGCTTATAATGTTCCAGAATGGTTACTCATCTTTATTTGGCTGTGTCATATGATTTCCTTGCAGCCCAGTATAGCCAATGCTCTCTAGCCCAATGGCGGTCCATGACCCAGAGGTTGAGAACCACAGTGAATTTGAGCTTTAAAAAGGGGCGGTACACCCAGAACATCTTATACTATTACCACACAATACTTGTCCAGATTTTAAGACAAATGTCTCTGATATATTTCTGCCTTCACCACAATAAATTGGGGAAAACATGTTGTTGCTACTCTGAATAATCCACTGTCCTCCGCTGTTGATTTCTTTCACAGTAAACCACAGACAAAACTCCATCCGCCTCCATTGTATTGGGTGGAGGCAAAAAAAACCCGGTCTGAATGTTTACATACTACCAAGGGAACGTAAGAAAAGTGTGTTTTTGGTCATGTGACTGAACCCAAACCTTTAGTTTGAGGGAGTTTACATTCAGATCAGATGAATGGTGCAGGCATTGCTATGCTTTTTATTTATAGTCCCCAAGGGTGAAAATGGCTACAACTATAATATGAATATGGATGTGAGCACCCCCAAACACCTCCTGACTGCACTGTAACTAAATGAGAAATGACACTGGGTGGATTTCTGGGTGCAAATGAGCGCCACATCACGCTTTGCTTTTTCAGCCTGGATATTACTCACTCACAACGTTATTTCGGAGCATTAATGGCTTTCTGAGGCGAGATCAATCTCCTCTGTGACAGCTAAGTGGAGCGATCACTCGTATTTACTAAAGCAGCTGCCATTCTTACATGTGCTCTTAATTATAGAAGCACATGAACGTAAAAAAGGGTGCGTGGGGATTTATTGTTGAGGTTGCTTCAGAGAGTTAGCACCAATCATCTACTCGCATGACTTTATTAGCGTTAGCGTTCCCTTCTTCCATTGATTACTACAGTCAGAAGTTTAAAAATGCAGCAGGACCACATTGGGTTTGAAGCGAGGATACGCACACGAAATCTAAAAAGATACAAACTGACAGCCGGTGATTCAGCCAGAATTCCTGCCTCCTAGCAGTCTGGAATAATCAAATCCATCCACCGGTGCAGACACTTGGCAGAATCCTCACAGCGAACATCACTGCGAGCAGAAATGGACTAAAACAGCTCTTCAGGCCTCCTCGCCACCATTCAAAGCATGCTGCCTTCACGGACTGTAAGTGGCGCTCTCCGCTTCTCTCTTTTTTCAATGTTTTATCTTGGAGACAGCTTGAACGGGGGGTGGGGGTGGGAGGTCATACATGAGGTAAAGCAGGGAAACAGCAGCTGGAGAGCTGCGGCCCAACCGCAGCCGTTGAGGAGCAGCGAGATAACCTCAGGTTGTAAACAGCACTGGCTCCGCGCCTCAGCAGCAAGGCAACTTATCAACCGAGGGTCAACATGGTGTCTGCACACGGGGGCCTCCTCGTCTCGACCCGGTCCTGGTGGGGTGAGACCACAGGCAGGTGTTGTGCTGGCACAAACCCTGCGTACTCAAAGTGGATGTCAGACCAGAGCCAGATGAAGGAAACCAAACAAATGCGACTGCAGAGCGAAAGTGAAATGTAGCGAGATGGAAGAAAATGCTCCTCCCAGGGAATCTGCTTTTTATTGCTCGGCTGCACGACCTTTCATATTTGTCCCTTTTTCAGCAAGTGACACAGAAAAGCAAATGTAATATTCCAGCAGCGTCGCACGGAGACAGACGGAGCTAAATACATAATGGCCAAGCCCCATGGAAACAGAAAACAGCCAAAACCTCATCAAAACAAACTTCAGAGAAAAGACGTGGTTTCTTCTAGAAGCAGATCTTTATGAAGTCACCACAAAATATTTCACTGCATGTCGTGGCGGCTTGCAGGTGGCAGCCGCTCGAGTGCTTCAGAGTTTCTGTACTGCATGGCGAAGCAAACAAAAGACCAATCAGCCGTCAGCCGTCCTCAGAGAGCTGACCGTGAGAGCAACAATGCATCATTGTGCTACTCTTTCCACATTCTGCAAACTCCTGGAAGTTGGCATCTGGCCTCGCAGCGTTGCTCACACACTTGTACACGTACAACAATGATCTTCAGGGATCGGGCTCTGAATATTTTGCTGCATCTGCTTGCGCTCACTTTCTGAGCCACCGGGCCTGAAGCCAGAATGTTTAATGCTGGAGTACTGGAGGATCTCAGGATACCAACTGCATGATGAGGGCTCGGCTCCACGTTTCACTTTGACAGAAAGTGCAGGCTGGAAGGTGTGTGATGCAGCACAACAATAACAATGGTTTCAGCAAACTAATACTCATTCTCCCTCAAAACAGTGAAACAACAGTTCTGCACTCACAGAAAATACTAAAAATAGCCAATTGCTGTTTTGCGAAAAACTTAAGACTTTCTTCTCCATCTGTCGACAAAATCAGGACTTTAACCGTAAAAACACATCATTGAGTTCCGAGAAGAGCTACTCAGCCCTTTCAGGTGTGAGCTTGCCTTCTTCATGTAATATGATTCAAGCCGGGATCACCGATGAGGGGGATAAGATCAAAGCCTGCAGGAGACAATATCCGCGGCGTCCCAGGGATCGAAGAGATAGCTTCTCTGTTTGTGGGCCATTGTTTGGGAGCGCAGCAGGGTGATAGAAGCCATACACAGAGATGAGGAGGAGGGTTTCTTCTCTGTTTGCCTCCATTACTTGAGTACACATTCAGGCACAATCCTCTGCTTGCATTGTGTGGGGATTACTGCTGGAATGGAATGAGGGGGGATTAGTCCTCATCTGAGGTGAGACTTTCTGCTGGAGCGACATGTTGTCCGCCTCCTTTTGGGTAAAAAATGATGGGCTACTTGATCGGTTATCTGTGTTTTCAGGAACCTCGCTGAAGTGGTTGATAGAGGGCTACACGTCAACAGAGGTTAAAAGGTTCAGTTCGCCCAAATGACAAACACTTTCTCACTTCCACACACATGCAGATGAACCACTTTTGAACTGTACGGTGCCCAGGCCACTGAAAAGTTTCAAAGAAACTGTGAAACGTCGAGTAAGTTCTGTAGATTATTGAGTGACTGCTGGTATTTTCTTTTGTTCCTCTGAACACCTCAAACTAAATTCCATTCACCTCCACTGGCAGAAACAAAAAGAACTAAAAAACATCTCCGGGCTGTGGCTCAGAAGGATCCATAGAGTGACTTCCTGTCTACATGTCAAAGTGCCCTTGAGCCAGACGCTGAACCCTAAATGGTTCCTGATTCCTGGATCTCACATAATTACAAGTGAGGACCAGGATGAGCTGGCCAAGGGTTTCTGTCCGTGTGTGCAAACAGTCTACACGTTGCATTGTTAATCCACTCTTTACTACTAAAGCTTGAGAAATAAGGAGGGGAGGTCAGATTTAATTAGCCGTCACAACGTCTGTGGCCGCAGGCCGGCCGGGACCATTTGCTGCTCCGGTGACCTCTGTGATCATTCACACACATCACACTCGGACCTTGTGACCAAGCTCGAGGGATCCTCAGCCGGGGAAACGAGAGTAACGGGGTGGAGGTGAGGCCGGCGCTCAGGACGGCAGCAGGAGAAAAGGAGATTGCTTTTGGTCCTTCATCTAGAGCGCGGTGGCTGACAGATAAGCATCCACTCGTCTCATTTCAGTAGAGAGCAGGATATCACCATGTGGTGAAATAGAAGAGTAGGAGGCATGCCACTGATTAGGAAATAGCTCGGAGGCCTTGACTCATAAGCTCAGTGGAGCAAAACTCCTCCATATTTGACACTAAAGTGTATCACCAACGGCTTCTGGCACTGCTGGCAAACGCCTCCATGCTGGTAAATCATTTAGGAAATCCAATCAGAGCCGAGTCTGTCGGCGGACTGCTATTTGAGGAAAGCGTCGAATTTGCGAGACGGTGTCAAAACTAAAAAGATGACACGACTCGGCCACAGTGATCACAAGGCACTTTGTGTAATTGGCTGGAAACAAAGTATTTTATACATCAGCCAACCACAGCGAAGGATAGATTTCAAAAAGTCACCAGCTATGTGCAAACGATTACCGCTTTGTGGACAGATGATTCTGCATTAAGTCCATGAATTTTAGGAGAAATAACTTCCCAGAGGCTTAATTGACATTGTTAGATTGTGTGTTTGATCCAACTAACAATTCCAAGATATTCAATTTACAAATGAGAGCAAAGCAGCAAAATCTCACGTTTGAGAAGCCGAATAAGCAACAATTGAGAGGAGAAGAGAAAACACAACAAGTGATGGTTCTTCATCGGACAGCGTGGTAGTTAGCACTAACAATCTTATCAGCCGTGGCCTAAATTTAAAAGTTTTTGGCTGATGGTGGCTGGTGGTAATTTCCCACCCTGCTTGTTGGAAGACAGCTTGCAGGCACCGACGGTTTGCATATTTATTACTCTACTCTTTATCTCGGGAACAAAGATAAGATGTGCATACAAGAGGACTTACACACACTTCCAGCTTTCCTGCAAAACAAGAAAACTCCTGGGCTGATCATTAACTAGTGCGGACTCTAAACTAAACACTGACACTGAGTGGATGTGAAATCATGTCAAACATCGTCCAGGAAATGCCTGCAGACACGAAAGGGCTCACACTGACCCGATACTACGGAGGTGGACGTGTAGCGTTCACAGTTCAACCTTCTACCATCAAAGAATGATGCAATGTGTTATTCTGTAAGGTGATCGAAGTGTGGCTCGTCACGGTACGAGTATTTCATGGGTAAGCTTTTGTATCGTGCCATTATATTTTGGATAGAGTGCGTGTTGTTTTTTGGCTGGTGCTCTGTGCAGCTGTATGTGGGTGCTGACCAAGCCTCTCCTCATGCAGAGGGACCTGCCTGGACACGGCTGCCAGGTGATGCAACGGCCCACCTGAGGGTGGAGTGGTGGAGGGCACGCAGCTGCCAGCACAGCGCCGCCGGGTTCAGGCCACGTAAACTGTTTTCCACGATGTTACAACATATAAACAGTAGCACACTCCAGCCTGAACTTTGGATGATTGTTGCACTGAAGCTGCCAATTACTGCATTTGTTTGACACAAAAACTCTCAGATGAAACCCTGAAATTAGTATTTTAGGGCTGCAACTAACAATTATTTAAATTATTGAATAAGCTGTTGATTTTTGTCTCAACTAATTGATAATTGTTTAATTGCTTGATTGAGTTCAGTCCATAAATTGTCGGATCACAATCTCCCAAAGCTCAAGTTAACATGCTCACCAGCTAAAAACCTGAAGACTTTTTGTTTAATGTCACTGATGATGAAGAAGAAGAAAATCAGGAAACATATAACTTCTAATATATTAGAACTTATTTAGAAGTTGGAACCAGTCAAATTCTGATATTTTTGATTAACAGATCAATCTTTTATCTGTGTTTCTAAGAGATGGATGCACGTCATCAAAAACACAACCAATATAATCTCATCACACACACACACACACACACACACACACACACACACACACACACAACGGAGGCTTACGAGGACAGGACAGGACAAGAACGTAGTATTTTCCATTCTTTTGTTGATTTCCCGTCCGCCGCTCGAGACCCGCCTGCTGAGAGCAGCGCCGGGTTCTGCACCCGGCTCAGCGATGGCGTGGACAGGCTCGGGCATGTGGGACACAAATCTGTGACATCTGTGGTGAAAAACCTCGGAAATCTTCTACATATCAAGATTCAACGTATCTTTAGTGTTTTCTCTCTGAGCCACAGTCTTCTCCAAAACACACTCACTTTGTTATGCTATGCACTTTGACTAGTAAATATTGTAATTATGTTTCTCCAGAATGTAATCACTACTTCCTCTGTACATGCACGTCGGTGTCGAGGGGAAATAGAAAAAAGTTTGAGAGCTTAATCCACAGTAGTGAGTTAAAAAACTGCAGCTTTCCAGTGAATGACAACGCATTTTCTGTCAACCATTAGTGTAACTGTTGACATATATTGTATTTTATGTGAGTTCCAACTGTTTAGTCTACCTAATAAAGAAAGTATTAAAGGATAATATGACAAGAACACATTAAAAGGTCAAAGGACTCATTGTACATTTGCTTTCTGGGGTCTAACACCTGCGTTCAGCATCAGTGACTCCACAATATCACTTGTAGATGATGGTTGATGTTCTCCAGTGAAGCCCACGGTTCTGTTCATCTGGCTCACGCAAGCGAACAAATACCAGCTCAGTGATGGCATGAGCAGGCTCGGGCATGTGGGGCTGAAAACTGTGACATCCACAACACAAACCACTGAAAGACACACTTGAACTGATGATTGATTTATTACCATCAGAGAGGGAGATGTAGATTTCAAGGCTGTGACAGTCTGCGGCGTTTCAGCTGTCAGGCAACTGATGCAAACTATTTCACAGTGAAATATAGATTAGAAGCAGGTAGGCTGAGACTTCGTATGTGAAATTGTCTTGATATGATGGTAGTTTTATGTTTTTTTAAATCTCTGAAGTAAGTTAAGTCCCCATTTTTGTGACTTAAGTCTGACTTGAGCCTGAATTGTGATAGAAAGAGAGCAGGAAGAGCTTTACTCAATGTTTCTGAGCTGTAAACTGATATGATATACACACTGTACTGTGATGAAGCACATCACTGCTGGTGTTTACATGGACATTTCTAACAAAATGTACAAAAATCTGCATTTCATGGGTTCATGGAGTTACACTTAAATTCTTCACTAGATTTCCATGAACCCCCCCCCCCCAGCGGTGGTTTTTACAGATCTGTAACATACTCTGCCTATAAGCTCCTTGTTGTTTAACCCTTGTGCTACCTTGCCGGGTCATATTGACCCAGTGTCTTCTCCACAGGGAAGCACAAGGGTTAAGAGTTGCATATGCATGCTGTGCATGTTGTTATTGATGCTGTGTAAAGGCTTTGTTGGCCTGCATGCTCGTCTTTGCAAACAAACTGAAATCCTATCCCCCAAAAAGAAGAAACAACTAACTGGAAAGACCAAATATATCGTGGAAGTCACAAAAGTGGATTTTTATTCTATTTCATAATCAGAAATGATTAGGAACTCCATAACAGAATAAAAAAAGATCAACAGGCCACCGTGGCTGCAGAATCTAAAGCTTGTTCATTAAAACAGGCGGGCTAATTAAAATGACTGTCGGTCAAAAGCATCTCCCAACTGGAATTATATTACACACACCATAATCAATCAGGCCCAAGATTCAATTTAAAAGCAATCAGCATCTGGTGGGTTTTCTCAAATCAATAGTAATCCGATGATAATTTTGTCTTTTTTTAAAGCAATGCTGTCAGGCCACAGCACATTCTGGGGGTCGGATCAATAGTTTAAAGAGTTGTTTTTGGTGTGAGAGGTGGAGGGTGACTGAAATACCACAAAATGGTTGATCACATTGAATCTTTACTCAACTCATGTTCAATTCTAGCACACACGTTTAGAAAATAGTCCGTTTAAAGTATCATACTGGCTCAACTGAGGCCCTTCTGATGGGAATTACTGTTATATTCTGAACTGTTTCTAGAAAAGTAGCAGAATCGTAGTTACACTCAACTTCTCACGGTGAAGAACACTAATTAATTCTTCAGTTTTGTGAGCCGCCTGAAGACAGAAACGGTCCCTGGAGAAACAATAAGAACAGCAGATCCGCTCCATCACGCAGCCCGAACAGAGAGCCACTCATCATCACAACATTTATCATATCTTTCTGCCTAAACTGCAGCTCAGAGGCCCGTCTGAGCTGACAACCACCACTTAAAAACTTCAAACTTGCTCTTGCACTAATCTTTCAACCTCATCCAGATCCCTATTGGGGAGTTTTCTCCACCAGAAATACACAGTTTGGTGGAGCGAACGACTAAAATAACCCGCTGTGTGTTTCAGTATGCGTCCTCCTGAGTGTTTACATCTTTTATGAATTTATGGCCGTGCTTATCTCTCCCAAACCTCATGATAACAGAGAGTCTACCTGCCATATGCCACTGAAACACAAGTCATAAATCTATTAAGCAGTGCTATGATTAGATCATTCGACTGCAGGCACGAGCATCAGATGGGCAGTTGTTCGATGCTCTCTGGTCGTTACGGCTTGTTTTTTTAAACCTGGCAGCGGAGGACAAGTGGATTCATGTCACGACTGTCAGCAATAAAAGAGAAATTGGAAAGCGGCTTCCCAGTCGCACTGACATAAAAGCTATTTTGGCTGCAGCGATTCAGCATTTGACCTGCTGCGTCTGCATGCTTGGAGGCTCAAACTCAAACAAACTTTGAAACAGCACATTTTTGTGCCATTTGTCTTTGCGGAGAAGGAAAAAAAAAGTCTGTGCATGTGTTTGAGTTGAGGGTACTAAAAAAGGAAAAGTATGAAGTCAGCATCATTTTGATATCAGGTCTTCTGCATTAGAAACAGAGGGTTCAGTGATAGTTACACAGCACAGAGATGCTCCCGTGCTTCTTGCAGAACTGATGTCATCCCTCACGCCGACCCAGTAATCAAGTGAGTCAAGAGGAAAGAATGTCTAATAATGGAATAGGACACTCGGAGTGATCAAAACAATAGTTTTCAGACCGCCAGTCACTGTCAAGAGGTGGAAACAGACAATTGCTGTTTGGGTTTCAGGAAAGAAACTTCTCCCCGCCTACAGCTACAATACAGCTTCTGTTAAATAGTGTGAAGCGCGTTAGTTGTTTGATTTGTAACAAGATGATGTTTTTTGCTTTGATCGCCTGCACAGTAGCTCAACAGGCTCTGAGTTTACAGTGGAGGATTAGCATTACATCAACAAACAGACTCTTCACGTATGTTCACCAAAGACGCTCGGAGCCAGAAGATCTGTCTGAAGGTCAACAAACATTTGTTTACACTGCAGACGGCCAAAAATGTTAAATATGCTAAAAATGTTCAATATTTTTTCATGGATAAATGAAAGTTTAAAGGCTGGTTTGGAGGTTAATTGTGGTTTGAAACAGGTTTGCGGTGTTTGTGGCACGTGTCTTCAGCACAGATTGTAAAATATCTCCACGCTACTGAAGCTGAGCGGCCTTTCTTGTTGACGTCGTCCTGCTTCCAGCTGCGTTTTCTTCAGTGTCGCTCATTTCACTTGCTGGTATTTTGCTAATTCTGCTCCAACTACAAGCCTGTTAGCCACACCCACGGTGTACGTAAGCATATCGCTATTCCTGCAACGTGATTGGCTGTTTCTCTTCATCTTCTTCTTGTGTTAAATGGCATTTAAAGTGCATTAGCGCCCCCCTCTCCTGGTGTACAGGTGGTTTAATTATATCGAACATTTGTTATAGCCTTAGTCACACTGAAGGATGTTCAGATCAAAAAGGCTCAGAATCTTGTAAATCAAAAGACATGATGCTTCAGAAGGTCGATGAAAGATCACACTAAATGATCATGAAGTGGTGTTACCGAGGCCACTTCCACTTTCCCACAGGTGCTGGTAACAGGTGGGGGTCGAGGGGAGCGGGGAAGACGCCTCGCCAGCGTGGCCGGCTGCCACTGCGGGTCAGGGGATCATCTTCCGCCCAGCTGCTGATGCCCTGTTATCCTCGAGCCATTCATCACGGCTCGCTGAGAGTCAGATATGCACTGCCCCCCCCACCAGCTCCCAGCTCCCAGCATTCCTCACTTTCCCCTGTGGATCTCCACCGCTGATAGCTGTCAGGACGGTGCTGATGTAGGGTTAGTGTGTGTGTGTGTGTGTGTGTGTGTGTGTTTGTGTGTGATCTCTTCACTGCAGTCTGGATCTCTAGAATCACTACATACAGCCCCGAACTTAAAGGGCCAGACAGTTTTTAACTACAAACTATTTATACTTGATATATTTGCCAACCAATTTGCAGTGCATGCTATACAGTTTCAGATGTTTTAGATCTTTCCATGCAGCCATTATTTTCCATACAGGATGAAAATCAATAACTAGAATAACTGTGTAATCTATCATCGCAAAAATCAAGTCTGCATTTTATTTTGGAAATGAAACATTGCATGTAATGCAGTTTGAGTGCAGATTAATTTAAAGTTGCATTTCAAAGTCTCCTGTTAACTTCTAATAATAAAGTTAAAGGCTCCCTCTGAGGTTTTCGACCACTAGTGGCACTACGGAGCAATATTCTGTTGCACAGTTTATTAAGTCTCTGGTGCACTTATGGACATTTACTTGCCAAGAAATTAAGCAATGCACCAGAAAAAGACTTAAACTCTGCAAAAAACGTTTTATGAGATGTTTATGAAATGCATTCAACTTGTGTGTTAGGTTAGGCTTCACGCGATGATGAGACTGAATGTAAACACAAGGGTGTTTTCAAGAGACAGAGAGAGAAGAAACCTCAACATGGTACGTTGATGCAGCCTTGATTTTCATTATGACACTTTTCACACCATAAAAAATGTCTGGAACGCCAAAAAAAAAAAAAAGAGCTGCAATGTCTGAAACACAGCAGCCTGGTTTTCAGAACAATACGCTGTGATGTAAAGCGTGCATAGTTTGTAATAAATAGTATTTATGTTGATGTTTTCTACCCACAGCGTTAGAGTGCATGGTTGTGGTTCGCTGCCAAGCAACAGTAATATAAAGTCTCATGCAGCAATGTTGAAACTAGTTCATAATACAAGAAAACTGCCCGCATAAGAACACACAGCCCGGCGCTTTGACAGAAGTCCTCCTCAGGAGGGTGCTCGGTGTTTGCACACGACTCCTGTACGTGTATAACATATCCAGGAGACTAAAGGTAATCCTCCGCCTGACTGGCGACGTACAGGACTGACTGATGCCGAGGGTTAAGGAGAGATGAAGTCAGAGGGAGCAGTGCTACCACACATATCGGGTGGTCGGCAGTTAACTTCGAATCGTTATTAATCAGGTGATTCAACCGATTGATTTAGTCAATGTTGATGGATTGGAGGTGAGTTGGTACATGCGAGGTAACATCTGGCTTGCAGCAGCGCGGGGAGGGCAAGGGGCAGTTTACTTCGGCCCAGTGCATATGAACTTAAGCAGTGAGGTAAAGTGCTGTTTCATCAAACTGTAGCAGTATTTCTACATAGTCGCCCAGTTTTAGGGGCCAGAATATAAAGGACAAACTAAAAAAAAGACTTCCCTGGTGATGCTCTGCCAGGCCTGTGGTTCAATCTTTAATCTTTATGCAGGTTTAACGTCAGTCTTCAACAAGTGAAACACATCGTGATCATTAGGACTGAGGTCAGGTGACTGACCAACCAGGCAAGAGTTTGCCCCATTCTTGTCTGTATGTTTAGGATCATTGTCCTGATAACTTGGCTTAGTGTCCTACACTGTTCACCAAATATGGATGTTAACACCCCTGAAATTAAAGCTGGGAGGCTGCTCTTTAACCTCAAAGTCGTTGCTTCATTTCAAATCCAATGTGCAGAGCCAAACCTTAAAACTTAAATGTATGTAAAACAGTCAAACATCATATTAAACAAACTAAAATCAGGAATTTGTGATGCAGACTTGCATGTGTGCTCTTAACCAGAGAAGGTCAGTGGGACAAGTCATGAGCAGGTCATGCTTCAGCGTCTTGCTCAAGGACACTTGGACAATGACACACGGACAGAGATCCAGTACACGCACTGGCTGCCTGAACATGAGACAACACACTTACTGAGACAGACCCTCCAGCCAACAAACCAACCTGCCTGCAGTGAATAAACAGCCAAGGCCTATAACTCTACAAGATAAAACAAACAGGCCATGCATATGCAACAGGATTATTTTATGTGTCTAAGAGACAACTCCCTCAAACTTAGTTGCTAGTCTGTCTTTTGGATATAATCAACATCACTCTGGATAAAAGGTTACGGCTTAAATGTCTAAAATTCCACTTTTGAACGGGGAATTTTGCAATTGACTGCTGGTGTTAGTGTTCGGCATCAGCTTCAGTGTGCAGAAGAAACTTCAAATATGTGAATATGTACGACATGTACACCAAGACGGACCATGTCAGATGCACGGTACATACAAACACGTGAACATGTGCAGGATATACAGTTATAAGTGAGCTCCTTGAAGAGAAATCAGTCTCTCTGTTCAGTAATATAAAGTATCAAACATGTACATATTAATACAGCAGTAGCCTTTGCCATCACACATTACTGCAGCCAATCCAGCTTATGTATTTAGACATAACTTCAAATAGGAATGAATATATGATATTTTCTTATAAAACTTGAGCTGGAAAGGAGACACTTTCTTTTTTCCACCTTTCTTAAATAAAGTCATTGGTTTAAACAAAAAACAGTCTTGTGCTTTTTTGACAGTTGAGAGCAACATTTGCATTTCACTCCTAAGGAATACAAATGCAAAGTGAGCAGGGGTTAGCCATTGTAGGACAGAGTTCAGAGTTGTACAATGGCTAACCCCTACAGAGTAACCCCAGCCCCCTCCCAGCTCTTACCACATTGTAGCAGGACTTCGAGGACGATCCAGTGAAGTGATACGGGTCGACTGTGTTGCACCGCTGCATGTACATCTTGAACATGTTGTTGATGTGCTTCAGGGACATGATGCAGACGGCCGAGTTAGCGGTCGGCTCCGGAGAGTTCAGCTTTCCCCGGGCGAAGGCGGCGAACAGCACGTCGTCACCTTCCTCCACTTTCAGCTGCTTCTGCAGTTCGACGTCACTGCCCACCTTGGTGACATGGGCTGCCTGGAGGATGTTGAATACCTTCACATCTTCCGTGGAGCGTCGCCGCCTTTTATCGGTGCTGATGCACTCAAGAGGCATCTCCACGTAGCGGCGGATCACGGGGTCTGAGGAGCACATGCGGACTATGCGGGTGTGGTAGGCATTGGAGTAGATGTTCACTCGCTGCACTGTGAGGAAGTAGGTGAAAGGTCCACTGTGGAAGGAGTAAACGTATCGCAGGTAGTAGTTCCCACGTAGAGATGGAATCAGGTCCATGTACGAGCGGCTGGAGAAGAAAGTGAAGCCGTTTTGGCTCGTTTTCATCTTCCGCAGAGAAATGGTATGGGGATGTGTTGCACTGCTTGATGTGTTTCCTACGCCTGGGATCTCAGAGTTCCCGACAAAAAACGTGATGACGTTGCTCTCCACATTGAGCACCTGAGAGCCCCAAGGGCTGACCACAACATCGGAGCTGCTGGGTTTACCATTGCCTTGCTCCACCTTGTCACCGAAGCAGTAGACCTGTTCGTCTACGGTTTTTGGGCTAATGTCGTCATCCAGGACGTGGCGGCGACAAACACCATTGTCTGCTGAGCCACAGCTGTACAACCCCTTATCGTAAATGTTCTCCACCACCAAGGCAATGTTGGTGTTGTCCTCCCTACCGCCGCTGGTCAGTTTCTGGCCGCAGGTCTCGTTGGCAAGCAGCGGCCCCGTGTGATACTCTGACAGCTTGGTGAGGTTTGGGGACAGGGCATAGATTCTGTTCACAGCCCCGACGTAGACGATCCCATCCAGCGTCACCATGTTCTGGATGGGGAAGTCCGCAGTGAAGGTTGGGAGCTCGTAGGTGATGGAGAGGTTGAGTTTCTTGGTCCCGGCTGATTTATTACACTGGCCCTGCGAGCTGGGACACAAAGCCCACAGCAGCATGATGGCATGAAGCGAGTGGAGATTCATCCTGTTCCAGAAATCAGAGACATAAGAAATTAGTTGGTGAAACATCCCTGCTGGAACACAAAGAACTCAAAACATTGAATAGGTGGCCTCAATTGTCTGGAGTGTGAATGTGCACAAAGGAGGAAACAAGGGGACCATCGAAATCCCTTTTTAGACTCATAAATGGAAATGTGTCACGGTATAAACCCAGCGTTTACTCACTTAACCACAAGCAGTGAAAGCATTCATACTGAAGTAACTGGAGGCTTTATGGTGACAGAGCTCTAATATCAGCCTTCTATTCACCAGCACTTCTACTTCTGACTCCACTAACCCTCGACAAGCCGGCAGTGAGACCTGGGTGAGCACTTCTGTGGTGCTCACGCTCTGTTCCCAAGTGACCACAGCGAGAGGCAAAGCAGTGAATCACCCAGAGAGCAGCCCGCTCTGCAGGGCGACGCAACCACGGGCCTATGTTTAGACAGAAAGGGCCCCAAGGGAGTGGAGATAAACTCAATTAAAACCAAAGAGGCTGAAGGGAGAATGCAGGGGGGGGGGGTCATCCTAGAAAATGATAAATAACCCCAGCAACTAAATGGCAATCCAGTGGGAGATGCATTTAGTGGAGGGAGGGAGGGGTGGAGGGAGAGCAGCACCAGAGAATTTGCAAAATGTGCATTTGCATGCTTTCTGTCTGGATGTGGTTCAAACACAATCCCCAGAAACAAGACAATAACATCCAGAACAGTAGGTTTGGTTTTCAAACTCATGCCCACAGTGATGCTTAAACTCCCTGGGATTCCCTGCGTGCACAGTTTGACTGATTTATGACTGATGTCTCACTGGGAGAGAGCTCAGTGTTTCATATTATCAGGGTTTCAGGGAGAATATTTAAACAAGGACTGGTGTAACAGGTGCTTGCAGGCAAACTCCTATACAAGTTTAGAGCAGAAAATATTACTAGTAAGTGCCAAAGACATAATAAAAGAGTCTGAGGCAACACTGTGGGAGGATAAGAGTGATTTAGTAGAAAATCAAGATTAAAGGAGGGAAAACGGAGACGTTAAGATTATGTTAAAGAATATGAAACAGTATAAAGTCAGTTTTCTTCTATTATGGATATGGTGAGTCCTGTTTTGGTCTTAGGTTTTGAGTAACACCATTGCGCACCTGCACCGAACACAATACATTTACAGCGTCTGTTTTTTCAGGACAAACGGCGCTGGGAAACAGTAAAAATGTTTTCATTTGAAGAGGGAAGTGACTCATGTCAAAGGGTCTCAGAAACCACAGTGAAATGGTGTTAAGAGCCAGAAAAAACATTTGAAAACAGGCTGATATCCAGAGGAGGAGGAGGAGGAGGAGAGGATCAGGAGCTTCAGGGTCATGGTCTTTGCGTTTTACGCACAAAAAATACAGTTTGAGTAAAATGATAGAAGAGCAAACTCACCTGTTAGAGAGCGACAGTGTTGTACTTTCCTTTGATTCAAATCATATTCCGCTGGTCTCTCCAGGAGCGGGACTTCTAGACTTTCTCCTCAAGTCCAGACTGATCGCTGGAGATTTCCTCTTCGCTTCTCTGTAAAAAAGAAAGCTCCCGGAGAAAGTGGTCTGTTTTCCAGCAGTTAAACTGTAGCTCGTTGCTCTCCAGCTGAAACCTCTGACTGAGTGCATCCAGCAGAAACACGCTGCTGCTGCTGCTGCTGCCGCCGTCTCACATCTCAGCGCGTGAAGCTCCGCCTCCTTCTCTCCGGGCTGTGACGCGTCCAGGTGCCGCTGCAGGCTCCTCGGTGTGCGGAGCTCAGGTGAGACAGCTAGGACAGCAAAGCAGGAATCTGAGCCGTAGTTTGTGATTATCGTGTGGCACAGAAACACCAAGAAGCTGTTTTTCTATCATGTAATGCACTATTTTACACTCACATTTATTTATCTCCTCTGTACATATTAACTTTAAATGTATTATTACCTAACATCTAACTAGTTAGTTTTGAGAGATTTAAATCAATCCAATCATCATGATTCAGACTCTGAAGAGGGGTTTTAGACACATAATCAAATATTTTACAGCACAACATAGACTACTTACTGTCTGACCAGTAAAACTCCACAAATGTTCAAAATGAAAGAAACCCCAAAGAAAAGGTCATAAAGACATCAGTCTTTCTTCTTCTTCCACCTGACTCCCCTGTGACTCACACGACTGGTTGTCGTGTTAAAACAGATCACTCAGGCATAAATAAGGAGCTAAGTTATGAAGTAGGTTTTACTCTGTGTGTGTGTGTGTGTGTGTGTGTGTGCACGCCTCAGCCATGAATCACAGTGACCAGCACAGAAAGATTCCTTTGTCCCACTTCCTGAATGGAGGGCAGTTGGACTGGAGGCTGGACGCCCTGATAGCAGAGTGGATGGAGATGGAGCTGCTGCGGCGGCTGCTTGTGTTCACGTCCTGACAGACATGCAAGGGTTTAATGAGACAGACGAGTGTGTTCAAGTAGGCAGGCGAGTGATGGGATGGAATCTCTGACATCTCCCATGTAAAAGTAGACACATCACTCAGTGTGTGGATGTAATAAGTGTGTCAGTGTCATTACAGAGGAGCCGTTGCCTCTCTGCTTCTCTTTTTCCACGTTTTAACGATATGAAGGCTCAGCTGGTTTCATTCTCACACCTGAAACTTCACATGGAGACGTTTTCTGGACAACCCGCCCCCAAATTCATCCTCCCTTCTGCTCTTAACGCCCTGATTTCCCAGAGGACACCAGAGTGGCCTTTAACTGTCCCCGGACGTCATCAACCTTTACTTCATCTCTGAGGACCATTTCAGACTGTAACTGTAAAGCAACTGAAGAGCATCATAATCAATGAAGAAGTTACATTTAAAGGCCAAACCTGAAAGAAGTCATTCAGATAAGATCATTAAAGAGTGTGACATGTATTCATGTATTCATTAGCCTAGCTTAGCATGATGACCAGCACCTTTAAAGCTCCCTAATCAACACGTTGTATCAAATTTGTTTGATCCGTACAAAATCTGAAGTGTAAAAACAACAATGTGAGGTTTTAAACGGGGACATGTGCAGGAGGATTGTTTTGTGAAGTTCTCAAACAGTTTAACTGGATTCAGCCACTTTGTCTCTTTTACCTGCTCCTTTATTTGATATTTAATCTGGCTGAGAGCGTCAACTAAATGCCCCAAATATAATTTTATTCAAGTGTGTTCCTTCAAAAAGACTCTTATAAAAGGCCTTTGTTCTCCGTCTGATGATGCTTCTCACTGATGTCTCCACAACACACTCCTTCACTCTCTGTAATGTGTGCTTGTCGTACCTCAGGGCACTTCTGACGCTGTTGCCAAGGGGTGTGTCTGACACAGGATGTGTGTGTGTCTGACTGTATGTGTCTGTGTGGCTCCTGTGGTGCTAAACTCCAGTTTGGCTCCGGCCCTTGTGTTGGCGGGGAGCGTGAAATAAAGGAGAAGAAGAAGAAGAAGAAGGAATAGAAGAAGGGAGGAATAAGGTTGGTTGGGTGGTGAGCCTCACACTGCTGGTATGCAGAACATGGAAACCCCAAAGTATGACACGCGCTCCAGGAATGATCTGCATGCTGCAACAACAACACCTGCAGCACAACTATGCACTTTCTATTTCCTCTGTGTTTCGCTCGAGGCTGCACATTAGCTGGGGTGGAAGAAGCACTGTTACTGGAAATCAATGTTATAAATGGATGAAGTGGAACACTGACTTTGTCACTCATGCAGATCCCTGTCATTTGGGTGAAGTGACCCTTTAAATCCCACTCCAACGGCACTCGTTGGGCTTATTGTGGCGCCATCTGCTGGTGTTCGAGGTGAACGGACGTCTCCTGCTCTTTAGAGACATGAATGGAGCTTCAGGTCGGGCTCATTTCCAAGAGAGTTAATTGAAAGTGAAGAGACTAAAGTCACAGACAAAAGCCAGCGATTATCAGGGGGGAGCAGGGCTGCACTCAGTCTTGATTTGACCGTTTCTGTCAACCTAAACATTGTCCAGCACAGGTTAATTTATCACCTGCAGGGTCAATACAAACCCTGGTTAACTGCTGACCGGGACAGTAAACTCTGATGGATGCTCATGACCCACCAGAGCCCTCCGGCGGCTTCACTCTGGGATGGACTCTTTGCTCTCTCGCAGGTCCTTCAGCTCACGGCCGGAGTGGTGATTAAGAGCGTGCTGCCTTCATTACTCAGCTGTGTGTCTCCACAGACAGACTTCGTTCAGCAGCATCTGCTCAGTTCATGACAGAGTAGTTCACAAAAGGTTACATGAAAGGGTCGAGGGAGGAGTTGTAGCTGATGCTCTCGTCCATGCTGTAGTAACTCTTACCAAGAGAGCAGGTCAGTGGTTCTCAACCTTCTGTAACTTCAGACCCACTTCTGATTGCTAATACATTTCCCAGGACCACCTTCCCGAATAAATAAGAACAAAAAGGAATCCCGGGTGTCTCTGGAGCGTCGACGGTTTTAGTTCATTTGACAGGATGTCACCACATTCAGCAGGCGGTGCTTGATGGATGTATTCAGGAGGCCTAAAAATATCATTATTGAAAGATTTTTCTTGTTTTTCTTGGAAAAGTTGCACCTGTTTATCAAATCTTCACCCGTCCTGCAGCTGCATGGCATTCTGGGTTATTTTCTATCAAAATTACATGACATTTACAAATATTAAATATCAAACACTCAGTAAGTTCATTGAAAAACGTTGTTGGTAGAAACCGCAAAAGCTAAAAGAGCAGCTGTAAATAAATAAATAAATGATTTAAACTGGTAGTTATTTCATGTTACATTTGATTTTTCCTGAAATAATAAAAAACAATCCTCGAGTTTGTCAGTTTCTCTTGCCTCAGGGATTTTCAAACCTGGAAGTCATGAAACTATAAAGAATGAAGCCTCTTTTACAGAAACGACACTTTTTTCAAGGGGATTCTTGAAACAATGTGATTTAATGTTTATTAGAAACTTTTAGAAATGTTGTGCCATGTTGCTTTTTGTCATTGTTGTTTACATGTTGTTAATGCAGGTCTTGCTCACTGACGGTCATCTTGTTTCCTGCCTGCACAAACCCTTTGGTCACCTTTAGCTCACAGTCTGCCCGTCATCAGACGCCCACGCTGGACGTCTGGAGAGACAGAGCAGCGCACCCACCTTCCACTGCTCGTGGTTCAGATAAAGACACTACTAATGAAAAAGGAAATCAAAAGATTATAATCTCCTACATTACAGGAAATGGTGACTGCAGCAGACAGGCCAGAAAACTGACTGTCAGTCAAGAAGCTGCTGCCGCTGCTGATGCGCTCGTTGAAAACCCAGCGAAGGCCATCAGTGGAGGGATGAATCTAATAAAGAAGAAGTGCCATCAGCTCAGGAGAGTACACACATGGTCCATCCACATCCCTGACCAGATGTTTTACAGGAGATATATCTCACAGGGTTTAATGTTTTTAAATTCCAGCTGACTGGACAGATCTTAAGTCTCAAAGTGATTCAGAAACTGGTAGACGTTTGTTTCAAATGTGTATGTGTATGTGTGTGTATGTGTGTGTGCATGTGTATGTGTATGTGTATGTGAGTATGTGTGTATGTGTATGTGTATGTGTATGTGTATGTGTGTGTGTATGTGTGTGTGTGCATGTGTATGTGTGTATGTGTATGTGTGTATGTATGTGTGTATGTGCATGTGTATGTGTGTATGTGTATGTGTGTATATGTATGTGTGTATGTGTGTATGTGTGTATGTGTGTATATGTGTGTATGTGTGTGTGTATGTGTATGTGTGTATGCGTATGTGTGTGTGTATGTGTGTGTGCATGTGTATGTGCATGTGTATGTGTATGTGTATGTGTGTATGTGTATGTGTATGTGTATGTGCATGTGTATGTGTATGTATGTGTGTATGTGTATGTGTATGTGTATGTGCATGTGTATGTGTATGTATGTGTGTATGTGTATGTGTATGTGTATGTGA
>JAVQJD010024149.1:0-34873 GCA_036023655.1 Nannoperca australis | reverse complement strand
CTCTCTCTCTCTCTCTCTCTCTCTCTCTCTCTCTCTCTCTCTCTCTCTCTCTCTCTCTCTCTCTCTCTCTCAAGCTTGTATTAAAGTCTACGTTCGCTAAAGCCTTTTTTAGTCCAATACTCCAAGCCAGTGTTTACCACCGTTTTTCACATTCATTATCTCCAAGTAAAGTTTCAAAATGACAACTTTTTTGTAGTTGAACAAAAATAGATTTTCGTTTGAGTTACTGCCCTTTTACGGGAAAGAACATGTTCTCCCTCTAAACAGAAAGGACTAAAGTTCACCTGAGGAGAACCTGGGACAGATCCAAGAGCTCCGTCAGGTTCAGCCCGGCTCCACGTTTGTCCCCTTCAGAGGGGCCAGGAGTGGGCCACAGCACAGACTACAGTTGAACCAACAGCTTACCACCTACACTTTGTTTCTTACAAACGCACAAATGTCCCCTCATAAGCGCCGTGTCTCTCAACCCCATTAGCATTTACATTTGAACTGCCTTTAACAGCTCACTCATGATGGGTAGATGAAATGGGTTGGATGGGTAAGATATTGATAGGAGAAATATAATACAAGCAGCAGGTCCACCAGACGTGCTGAGGGGAGCGAGGGGCCACAGCTTTTTGCCCCCCCCCCCCCCTCCCTCCAACACATTTATCTGTCTGGAGCCTACCTTGGAGCTCCTGTGTGTTTCATGACATTTACTGGAAAAGTACATTAGGTAGAGAATGAGGGAGACAGCGTTAATGGGCCCACCCACAGGACTGTTTTCATGTTACCCTCTTTTTGTAGCAAGCAAGAGGCTGAGGTGGTGGCAAAGCAGCTGCATTCACAGACAGAAGACACCTTTGCTCCATGGGACATCCAGAGGGTAGATAAGGGGGCCACTAAATTGAGGGGTTGGGCTGGGGGGGGGGGGCGGGGGTTACCACTGGGCGCCATAATGGTATATAAATCTTGTATCTCGGAAGGGTGATTAGCTTGGCTACATTAGCATACGGCGGCGGCAAAAACGTTGGTTTCCTGAGCACAGTGTAGGGCAAAAAGATGTTTTTCCGCACCATGTAGAGGATCAAAGCTTGAGGGGCCCCCTTTTGAAGGCCCTGAAACCAGTGTGCAAGAACCAAGGGGGGTGGGGGGCGCCCCATCTCACAGACATAAAAAGGGTGGGTGGATGGGGAGGGCACTTGTCCCACTTACATCATGGCACATTTTCATACAGCATCTATCTTAAGGACATTGTCATTAAATGTAAAGGACCCCTCCCCATCAACGATTTCGAGGCCCCTTTGAGAAAAAAAAAAAAAAAACTTTAAAAAAACTGATGGGGACCAACTAAACAATAAATCAGATTTTATGCATTGTGCGGTAGCAGAGAATTAGGTTGATGAGTGTGTGTGTGTGTGTGGGGTGGGTTGGGGGGGGGCTGGAAAAAGCCTTTTCAATGCAAATAGATTCTCACAGGATATGGAAACTCTGATTCTTTAATAGAGTGAACTATTCCTCCCATCACATCATACAAACAAGGCCCGGCCACAATAATCATTCATGACATCCCCAATGAGCTTGTAGAACACGTCACCGTGTGCAGATTAAGAGGGAGAAGAGAAAAGCTTTCTTTGGCGACCTATGACAAACTAGGAGAGAAAATCCCTCTGTTCTACATACGATGAACAGGGACGGGAGATAGGCCTCTAGAGGCTTTTAAGACCAACAGAACGGAAAAGCCATTAATAAGAGAGAACCACAAACAGTGACGTCAAGAAGAGAACAGAGAGACATTTTCAGGAAGAGAAAGGTCATGACCCTTGAGAACTGTTAGACATTAAGGGAGCACCAAGTGGTTTCAGCAGCATAAGAAGTTAGTCATAACTCATTAAAGGCAGCTGGATTCTGAAAAGGTTAAAATTACACTTCTGTGACGTTTGACAACTTCTTGTAAACAGATGGCTTTTGTCTCCTTATTGTCTTAAAGTCTTCCCTCAAGAAGTTGTGATAAAATTTGTGCCACTCTTGTGTTATTGTGCATATCCTTTCTGTAATATTTCACAGGTGCTTCAGGGACCTACAGTTATACAGTTAGGTGAAACTCTACATGTGTGCAACTGCTACAGTGTGTCATCTCAGGTCAGGAAGACCTTTTCGGTGTCTCGTGTCAAGACGGACTGTGTCTGTGTCCGGTTGAGACAGATTCCACTTCACACCTGGCACCAGAACTCATCTCAAATGCATCAGAGTGACCACGTGCGAGCAGATTTCCTTTTATCTGTGGCTTTTATAGCTTTACAGCGCAATGAATTTGAATCGCACTGTGTGTGGGGAGGTCTGTTGAACTCACCAAAAAATTGACTTGGGCAGGTGCTTTGGTGTGAACAGGTGTGTGAAGTCTGAGACACTACGGTGACACATTTTGCCTCACGTGCAGGACCTTGTATTAATGAATATTTGTTGTTAAATGTAAACAGATAAATGAAGAACATTATATTGTTGTCTTTACAGTAATGATTATAACCTGTATTACTACACTTAAAATAGTTCAAACTACTATTTCACTTTGACTTTAAATTAGTTGAATTTTAGCTCAAAAACATAAAAATCCTTGAACATCATGTAATATAATGTAAATGTAGTTCAGATTTGACAACTTTTTTAACAGAAATACTAAGAGGTGAATGAGTCTATTTACAAGGCTGTATAAAGGAATCACAGCCCTATACTAAGTGGTCTGACAGCGTTTAAGTGTGTTTTCCACAACAGAAGCACAGGACACAGCCCTCTCTAAACACACACCTCTAGTCTACACACTGTTGGCTTTCACTTGATTTCTGGCGTTTTAATGGCCAAAAAGTGTCTGGGGCCACCCTTCTCTAATAATAGACTCACACATGCAATCCACATACAACATGCTCAATGCAAACAACACTATCTATAATATAGACATTCAGTGCAATAGCCCTAGATTTATAACACTGTGGACGGTACTTGACCCATGTGTACTTAATAAAAGGCTCCTCTGGCAAAAATTCACCACATTCTGCAAAATGACATTGGTATTGTTTTTACATGTTAGCTTGAAAACATAATAGTTTAAATATTGTGTTATCTCCTGCTGGACCTACACAAAAGGAAGCAAAGAGGGAGGTCAAACACATTTGAACTGAAACCTTCCCTCTAATGGTATGAGTAACATTCTTTCAAATAAAATCACTATTGCTAAATAACTTTTCCCCCCACAATATTGAAAACAATGAGACCAAGGTTCTCAAGAAGAGAGTACTAATAAAATAATGCTATCCGAGAACAAGATCAAATAATCTTAAAGTAAATTGGGTGATGGGGCAAATTTTGTAGAACAAAAAAAATAATAATGAGAGATGAGAAACCAAAGCCAAACATCTGGTGGTATTTCAGGTCTGGGAAATCGCAGGTCGTTCTGTGCCATAACCTTTTGCGTTGAGCATGAATCTTTGAGACTTTGGGGCGTTTCGGCGCGTTTGTCGGAAGTTAACCAGACACATTGTTTTAACCTTTGCTGGAGGAGCCTCTGTCTCATTCCCAGGGGCTGGCTGTGTAAAAGGGTCAATGACTTCAATAGGCCTTCATTAAGCACAGTTAGTGTCAATAGTTAATTATGCAAATTAGGAGACCCCTCATGTGGTTTGTGGGTCCCTGGCCTCCCCCTTTCATTGCAGCCTCACACACACACACAAAAATACCACCCTGCAGACACACACACACACACACACACACACACACACACACACCCAATAGAGCACATACATTCACTTACACACACCATATGCCTTTCATACATTGCTTTTCCTCCTCACTCATTTCTTGTCAGGAATCAGAAATAGAGTGTTATGGTGCCGATACATAAATGGAGGCCAATGAGGCCCCTGAGGTCTCCAGTCGCTTTTCATGCCATCAAAGAACCTCCGGAAGGTTCTTGCTGGGTGAAAACTGAAAGCCCACCGAGTTCTCCTCATCAAGACTGGGGAGTGGGGGGCATCAGAGCCCCCTCAAAAACAAAATGGAGAAAAAAAAGAAGAAAAAAAACCTGCATCAAAACAGTCAATTAGGCAAAAATGCATGACAGCCAAATTCGAACATTGTTTCTGTGATGGTAATGACAGGCCTTTCGCTCCTCTGCCTCTTCCACACATCTGATGTCTGCGGCCCCCTGATTTTCAAAGGCTGGGAAGCCATCAGTAATTAATAATCACACGCTTTGGGCCCCTCAGTTGTGAGTGATTCTTTGTAGGGCCAGCCTCAAAAACCTCAAATCCACTTTCACCTACCCTACCTCTTCTCACCCCATCGTCGCTAGTTCGCGTCCATCTCACTGGCAAATGCCTCTATCACTGCCTGCTGTTCGGTTCAGGTACATTGTTTATCCACCATTTGAGGGGGTCCTCTCCATTGCAGGGGGGCTGGTATGGGCGCCAGTTTTAACCAGCTCCCCCCCAACCCTCCATCTAAACCCGTTCACCTCCCACTAATTGTGGAGAGATGGGGTTATTGGGGGTTTGAGGGGTGACCAGCTAAAATGGCCTCCGTTGTGAGTGAAAACCAATCAAACACCACCCCAGGAACTGTTTACACACCACATTTGCTTTTGAAACCACTCTCTTGTTTATTTTATTTTGCTTAGTTGTCTTTTCTACAAAGCAAACCACTCAAAAACAACAGTCTCAAAGCGCTTATGTAATAGCAAATCAGAACCAGATTGTGGCCTCCACTGGTCCAAACCACCAAAGTGAAGCTCTGGGAGCAGGACTCTATTCCTGCACCATGTGATACAGGTGTCATATGTTCCTTTTGATACAGGCAAGGACATCTTGCAGCGGCCCCGTGACCCTGCAGCAGTCTGTTCCTGAATCACGGATAGGCAAATGACAAACTGAGTGATGATGCCAGCATTACTGGTTTTCATTTAGATCATTTGGTGATATGCTTACACAGCAAAATACCAAATTAATGCTTAACATGTGCTCGTCTAATATACAGGTGTTATACGGTGCATGTCTATATGCAACTAGAGGGGTGAGGACTGAAAACTGACCAGGCAGCTGAACCGTGTGGTTTAGCTGTGTCTAACTGACTAATTGAGTGTGTTTGTGTGTGTGTGTGTGTGTGTGTGTGTATTGTGAAGTCAGAGTATTAGCACAGTGACATGTTTGTCATCGTTTTGGCTAAGTCCTCCAGCACATGGATTTAAAATAAAACAGCACATATGAGGCTACGGTGCTGACTTAAGCTTTAAGGGTGTGTAATGGGGTGAGTAGTTTAAAACTCTTAGTCCTTTTCAGACATCCACCAATTTTTTATTTTATTTAACAGTGCATCGGGACACCGGTCCACAACATCATCACCAGGGAAGATACAAGTGTCCACAAGATGATCGCTTTATTTTTCTGTTAACTTGCCCATTTATTTTACACCCCCAAGAACTGGGGGAGTATGTATAAAGAAAGGGCTATGATGCATACACTGATGTGCCTGTAAACACCCTCAGATTAAAGCTGGAAGTCAACACTTTAACTTCATGGTCACTGTTTCATTGCAAATCCAATGTGCCAGAGTAGAGAACCAACACCACAAAACATGTGTCACTGTCCTCATACATTCTGACTGCAGTGTGCATGTGTGTGAAAGATGGGGAAGATAGAAAGGGCTGTTGGGCTGAACCAGAGAAACATGTGTGTGGGCTACCACTACGCAAACTGTACCACTAAATCCCACACAGGGAGCGTTTGACTAACGCCAATGGACTCCACATGTCTTTCCTACTTCAAAGGGGACCAAAAACGTATCACATCCTCCTTTATAGAGACAGGAATAACAGTCAATAATCATTCAGGAACATAATCACTTCTTCAGTGCATCTTCGATGCACGTTTGCTCTGCATTATCCTGACACCTACTGGATGGCCAAACATTCTCAATGTCTCACTGAAATAATAATTAAAGCAGCATTGTGAAACCACATTGCAGAGTATCAACCACAGTTCATTTGCTGAGCTTCTTACTGAAATTGTGATTCTAGCAACATGGCGCACATAGAGTGGCAAATAAACAACAGGGAAGGCCTACCACAGTTGTCTCAGTCAGATAAATGTGACTGTTGCCTGTTAGAACATAACGGTGCAAACAATCATTCTGGAATTGCCCCTGGTAAATGACAAAATAAATGATTGCATAAAAGACGGAGCAGATTAACACCATGTGAGACATGTGCAACAGCTTTGATCCAGAAAGAACATGAAAAAATGACTCCCTATTACTTACAAAATCATACCGGAAGAAAAGATGGACACCAGACAAGAAGGAGAAAGGCACACACACACACACACACACACACACACAGAGTAAGAGCGAAGGCTGGTGGATAGATGTGTATATGGTAGTATTGCGCAAAGGAGCTTTCAGAAACGACTGAGCACAGAGGGAAACGTTTACTTAGTCAGAGACAGGAAAGAACAGACCCAGGCCAACTGTGCCATGATCCATCACAGGCCTACCTGTGACATTTCACAGTGCAACCTGATTCAGAGGTAGCCTTAGTCCTTCCCAAGGCCTGCATCCCCAGAGAGACAGCATCTAACCCACCAAGTGTGGATGAATGTGTATGATAGGGGACCGGCAGAATATCTGCATGTCAGAAAGAAATCTACAGAAACTAACTTGAAAGAAAGACAGGCATTTGAAAAATGCCGGAAGTGATTTTATACTGCAGATCCCAAATAATCTTTAACTGATGCCGAGTCTTGAAAATTCATTTAAAAGTCATTTGGGTCTGGTAATCTCTCTCTGGAATTAATCTGCTTTGTGAAAAGAAGGGGATTTCATGAAAAGGTTTAAAGAAAAGGAAAGAGGCAAAGTAAAATATCCCCAGGTTAATGGTTTTAAAAGAGTCAGGGCAAATACTTCCAGTGTGTACTCATCAATGACGCAGAGGGTTCGGAAACGTTTCATACGTTTACGGCTTCTTTCACTTCAGTTTTAAAAGAGTGAAAACGATAGCACACAATAAACAAGCTAGAACAAAAGACAGTGATCTTTCATCAGACAAAACCCTTTAAGTTGTGCACTTCTTTGATGTGGCTTTTGCATGCCATTACATATTGCCTCAAATGCCACAAAGATATTCACCACGTTCCGTTTGCCCTTATCTGCCCAGAGGTTTTCCATACATCCCTCTTATGACCACGCTTGTTAATGCCTCTTAAAACAAACCGCAGTCTAATGTCAAATATTTATCAAAAGAATAAAGGAATTTCCTTCACTGGGTCAATAACCTCAGTTGAGTTATAATAGCATATGATTTGCTTTGCATGGTACATATTAAGCCTTGCCTTGCAACAGCATATGTTCACCTAATAAGTCAATTTTCGCAAAGCTTGATTCATGGCGTGATGTGTGTGTTGTTACTTACAAAATGCAGTGTATAAATGTCATATATGACACACAACTGAGAAAGAAAAAAGAGTTTGTTTCAGGAGAAATTATTATACCAAACTTCTGCAGTCAATTTGCATCTGAGCTGATCCATGTCTGCATGGCTCCACCCAGAGGACACACGAGTGAATTTTACGAACTGAATCTTTGGCCACGAAAGAAATGAAAGTGAATTTCCTGATTGTTATCAGTCATGAAAACACAGCGTTTCAGCATCCAGTTGTGATAATGAAAAACAACAGTAGAGGTCTTCTTTTTTTTTTTTATAAAGACAGCAGAGACGTTCAGCTTCAAAAGCAGCATTTTCACATTAAAAAGCCTTCAGGTTGTAGCAACTTTCAGGCAAAAGAAGGATGCTCAAATTGCCTCAGAGCTCTTCGGGAAAGAATGCTCCCGTCAAGTCTGTTGTCCTTTGTTGACAATGTTTTCATCTCTGCAGGAAGTGCTAGCGGTAATGTCTTATTATTCAATTGGTTTATTGACAGAAAATTATTTAATTTAAGAGGGATCTACTTTTATTTGATTCTTTATCAAGTAAAAAAATAAAATAAATAAATCACATTTGCCGTTCCCAGCTTCTCAAATGTAAGCATTTCTTGTTTTTCTCCGTTTTCTGTTAGAATAATAATACCTTCGGGTTTTTCAACTGTTGATTGAAAAAACATAAGCAGTTTGAAGGCATCACTTTTGCTTTAATAACTTGTATTTGTCATTTGTGTTTTAAAACAATTGGTCAAAATGTAATAATTCAAAAATAATTGTAATCAATCAATCAGGAAAACAATAATTAGTTGCAGCCCAAGTGGTAACAATTGATCTATTGGTAACAGCAGCACAAACGTCTACATATCAAAAGAAAAGGGACCAAATGCGGATCAATATTGTGGCAGCGAATTAGGTCCACACTTCAATCTGTGTTGGAATGTTGTCGGCATATTAGACTATTGTTCAAAAAGGAAAATCTCAAGCTCTTTGACAGATGAGCGGAATTTGGAAACCAAACGCACACTCCGGGCTAAACTACATCCTATAAGAGTTCCGTGAACAGTAGATCGAGTTATTTGGGAAGACACGGGAGACAAACTTTGTCTCATGAACACACTCCTCAATTTGTCTAGTCAGGGAAATTATCATTCTGGAAAACGGGAACACCACGAGAGAACAAGTACTTTCACAGACGAGTGTGCCGTGTGCTCAAAGTTGTATCGTATTTCTTGGCCATTACACAATCACACAGAGCGATCATGGACTCGAATGTCGTCAACTCCGTAGATGGCTGTCAATACAATTACAGAAATTATGGAATTAAGACTCCATACATGATTTCCAAGAAAAAAAAAGGTAAAAAAATGACTCTTCAGGTCATTTTCCATGTAGCCCAACTGTTTGAGTGCAGGTTGTCAGCTTTTATTAGCTTTAAGCTCTTTTGTTTGCTCTACCTCACAATTCTTTTTCTACGTTTTGCGGTACCTTTCTGAAAGTGTACAACTCAGTGTTTAGCAAACATCTGTTTCAATGTGCATCTAAACAAGTGAACACGTTGAATTCCAGTGAGGTGACTTGGAACCAGTCTTCCGCCGTGGAAAAGCAGAATAGCATCCATTTTAATCACTTCAAGAAAGACTTTTATAGACTTGTTTTTAAGTAGCGGTTTCTGATGTTCTAATGTTTTGTTGTTGCTGTTTGCCTCAGTTAGTTTGTTTCATGCCTCGTTTCAACATATCACTGTGAAATGCTGTGGTAACTTTGTAAACCACCATGCAATATGAAATATGAAATAACCTTGGAGCACTAGTCTCAGAAACTGTAGAGATTCACATATAGCGTGATAAACGTCTTAAAACTGAAAAATTAAATGCATTCTATACAACATGTCTGCGTTACTGACTGTTTGTAACTGTGGACTAGTTACTACAGAAGGTTAAGACCTTTTTCCCCCCCATGTGATGCTGTCAATATTTGCACATTCCCTGCATAAAACAAACACCACTATGATATGTAGGGGTTAAAAGGGACCGGCGGCTGGAGCTGGAGACTTAGTTGAACGAGTTGAAGTTGTGAGAATGTGCATCACAGTGTGCGCTTTAAATAGTCTAGAGTCCGGAGTGAAAGACGTGTGACATAGATTACCTCAATAAAGTTCAGCACTTCCCTCGGTTGTTTTTGTCAACCACAGCAGTGTCTACTCAAAAACAATAGAGGGCGCCATTACCCTTTATTTCAATCAGCAGCTCAATCAAACATACCAAGCATGTCCAGACACAATTCTTCCTCACTCCTACAACACTGGGGTAAAACACATCTTGTAAGTATGTTACGAAATCAGTGCCAATCTTGGCTGAAAAAAGATTGGAACGTTTAGATGCCAATGTAATCTGAGAACTGATCCTAAAACAGCAGTGGTATAATTGAAAGTGTTATCTTACAAGCTCAAGTCCTCAACATGAGTAGGGCACCCACTGCTATGCCTCTGGGTCTTTGTCCTTTGACTGCTTTTGCAAAGCACAGCCAAAATAAGAATTAAACATACAAAAGCCGAGTGTACTGTTGTTTTATCTCACTTGATCTACATTGCTCACACTGTGCTAAATTCTGCATTTTATTAATCCAGCGTGCTTTATTTTTATTTTTTCTTTAACAGCAGTTTCTGGTTTTCTGAAAGAGGCCGCTTACTACATGAACATTTATTTAAATAAACTTGGTTTAAAAGGGGTAACAAAAATGCATCTTTTAAATGATACTGGCCCATATGGTAATACTGGGAATGGTAATGCTGGTATGCATTATACATGTCACTGGTTTGGTATCATTTGGCATTTTTTCAATACCAGTGCTGATATTACACCAGTTTCAGCAACGATGTTAAACCATATATTTTTATTATTAAATAAATAAATAAAACTTAATAAAAATTTTGAAATGACTTTTCATCTTTTCATATAAATAGACAAAAATAAGTCTGATTAAAACACAAGTCAACTACGCCATGAATCTGACTTAGCATTCATTGTTCATGAAACTGGATGCTACAGACACATTTCAGCATCGGACCAAAAACATCCGTGTAAGATTGAGCCTGCAGGATGTCCGTGCAGACGACGTGAACACGTCAAACTCTCAGTGCGGGGTTTATTTTTAACCTCGACTTACATGTACACGAAGAAGCAAATGTACAGTTGACAAATGGTTAAATGTGGGTGTATGCATTCGGGCTTGTCCATATAAACATAAACAACAGCTGCCCAAATCACCTTTTGCCACACTCCCCCCGCATGAGACCAAAAATATCTGCACTCATTGAAAAAAATTGGAAGAGGAATTTATTGCATTGGGTCTCTCTCATCACTCATATCAAAAGAGGATTACATCTGGGGGTGGGAACAGGCTTCAGCGGGCACAGCGTTCGTGTGGTCGCAACGTGTTGTGTAATGTTTTCATCTCGCGGGCCAGACAGCTAACAAAATACAGAAGCTCCTGGTGAGCAATCGTGGGGTTCACACGTGCATTTCTACAAAAGAGGATCGTTTAAAAAGTTCCTACGACCTGATTTTGTTCTTGTGGTGCAGCAGTGACTGAGGAGGGATGCCTATTATATGCTGCTGTAAAATAGAGCTGTCAGGAATAGTAACTGGAGCATGATCTGCACCAGCTTGATTGTCATAATTAGGACTCCCTCAGAGATTGCATTGACTGTGGTGCCGACAGTCAAACATTAGGTGGAGAATTGTTCCTGGCTCCGTGTCTGTGCCTCATGTCTCTGTTGCTATTGGGCAAACTAAGTTAATATTTGTAGATATTAGTTTTCAAACAAAGCACGCCACGTAGCTTCACCTTGCTGCAACTCATCATACTCTGAGAATGTCAGAGTTTCCTGAAATACCAGCTGTACGTTCCCTCCGTGTATTTGTTGCTTTTATGTTTTGTTTTTATTCCAGGTGTTGCACTAAGCAGCTGTTTTTTTCCAGGCCTGGCTCCAGGTGGGGTTACCCTCTCCTAGATACGCAGATCCATAGAGATCTTTGTTTTTTTAACCACTTACAAATGAGCGTCAGTGTGCTGTTTGGAGCTTTGTCACATATCAGGTTTTGTTGTGCAAGAATTTGTGGCTTCATTCAAGTAAGATTTTGCCTTCAGTCCATTGACCGGCCAATGGACTAATACACCCGAAATGGCTAAATGATAGAATATACAAAGCTTCTTCAAAAAGCGTCTTAACTCAAGTGGGTGAACATGTGCTGAGGTTTAAAGAGATTTCAAAAATAGAAAGTAATCAGAAAAAACATTTACTGTACATGGCATCTTTTATCCCGACTTGTTTATAAAACAGAACTGAATTTCTTTCTGAATGGAACAATTTAATCATGATTTTATTCTGAATGGACTAAAGGTTGGACGGATCACAAATTAATGAAAATTGGGAAAAACTTTTTTTCATGGACAGAATTTGTAAGACACAAAGAAAAGGCACAGTAAATACAAAAAGACTGTAGTGAGCCTTGAACCTTGGTGTTATGCATCCATGGTGCATTGAATGTGTAATTCACAGATTTAGATTTGTCATGAAGACTCGAGATCTTTTAATTATATAATTTACTTGAACCAAAAAATTGTGAGCCTCTAACACTAACTGGAAGGTTTTAGGCATTAAAGTTTTAGCATACCAGCTGGAAAACTTGCTATCTTTCAAATATTTAATCCCCAAAAAAAAGTTACTTGAGTAAACAAAGTCACAAAAACATGAAGTAATATTTCAAGATTATAAGGAGTTACACAAGTGAGTTTTGATATAAAAAAATTAAAAAAGAAAGCAGAACCTTTTAAATGTAAGCTTACGAAATGTTAATGGAAACATGGTAAATGATCCAAATTGAATACATTTTCCCTCAACTGCTCTTGATGTCACATAAAACGCTCCCAATTGCAGCTACAAACAAATTTGGCGTGTACATCCTGCAGCTATTGTCACTGGAAACTGACCCCAAGCGATGAAAAAAAAAAAAGAAGTCTCACTCCAAAATCAATCACAGTCTGTGGAACAGTTCCAAGATAAAAATGTGTGGTCAATCATTCAATCAAAGAGGCCTTTGAAGAAAAAATAAAGTGATGACAGCAGTAAGTTTGGCTCACGTGTGCCAGCTGTAAGCTGTTAGATAAAATGACAATCGCACCACAAACAGATGAAAGACTTCCTTCCAAATATTTAATCATATTCCACTGAAACCTGCTGCGACCTTGAAGACTGATAAACACACATATGGAGGCCAGCATTTATCAAGGGAGAAAAGAGTATGATTTCCGGGAGAGATAAAGTGTCAAGTCTTCGAGACTTGTCAAGGCCACAAGGGTTTTCATGGCTGAGAAATATTAAGAGAAATTACGCAGGTTCACGGCGGGGGTGGTCACCCACTGCGTATTTTCTTAAAAAGCTAATTATTTTAAATGGCAGGTCACGCTGCTTTCAGAGGGAAATTATAGTTACAAAACTGCAACTCAAAGGTATGTAAATAGAACAATTACCAACATACTGTATGATAATCATACAGAATGCATTAACATGAAATTACTAAAGAATTCGAAAAGGGGCAATTAAGATATGCTAGACACAATTGTGATGATTGTGCAGTGACTGTTGTGAAGGTTGGAGGCATCACTCCGATTCCTCTCTTAAATTTATTTAGTTTATGTTTTGTAACGTATCTGGCAACTCACCGAATAAAATGCGAAGAGCGGAAAGCAAATTATCTGACCTCCTCGTCTGAGCTACCAGGTAGCAGCATGGTAATACAAGGACGAGTATCTGCGTTTTAGATTCATACACAACAGTATTCCAACTAGGGCTGCAGCTAATGTTTATTTTCATTATCAATTTATCAGATCTTTCTTGATTCTTTTCAGGATTTATCCAGTACCTGCCACAGTTTCCTAATTATCAAGGTGGCATCTTCAAAGCAACATATTCACACAATTGAGAAGCTGGAACCGATTCAGTTTTGATAGAAATAATGGCCTAAATGATTAATTGATTACCAAAAGAGTTGCCTGTTCTGTCAGTCGATTAATCAATTAGATGATTTTCTTGTCTCAGCTCTAATAATAACTCCCATACCAGATCATATTTAATATTGCATATCACAATATCAATATTGTGTTGTTAATTACTGACTCTGCATGATGGTAAAATCGACTGTATCGAATGTAGTCACAGTCTGCATTTTGAAAAATCTGAATTCTCTTGGTTTGGGGACTAACAATGACTGGTAGTGAGAAAGACTGATAATAAAAAGGAAAGAGGCCCTCCGGCTTAGATTACTGAAGGAATTTGCAGCCCACTCATGTATTACAATGTCTTGCGGATAAGCATATTACAATATGTGCTTCGGGCGAAGATGGGTCCTTGTCATGCCGTGGGGACAAAGACTATTGTATAACAGAAAGACGCTTTAAGGCGTCTCGCATACAAAAGCCTACAGGGAGAGTTTTCAGATTCAAGAACATTGTACGGGAGTCCTCTGAAACTATAGGCCAGAACAGATGTATGTAATGTATAAACACATGAATGAGCCTATGTGTCATGAAGGCGTAACAGATACAGAATCGTTCATGAACCCATTTGTTGCAACAACATTTAAAGACAAACGTGTTTGGCTTATTCTCTTGGATGCTTGACATTCACCGTACAGAAGGATGTATGTGCAAGTTGTTTTTATATGCATCTGCTGTACGAGGAAAGTTCCTCTGTGCTCACCTTAAATCAAAGTTTAAGCCGTGTACGAACGAGATGATTTTGTGACATCACAGCATGTAACTTACACAAATGTGATGGGGAGACTTGAAAGCTTCAGTGCACACACACACACACACAAAACATTTGCATATTTGTAGATTCTGGATTTTTCAATGGGTGGGGGGGTTGTGCTTTTTATAACTTTTAAATCACGTAATTTGACTTCTTAGTAAAAAAAAAACATATCAGACACAAACGATTATTCAAAGCAGAGCAGTTTTGATGAACCCAAGCTTTCGCTCCTGCTATATCCTAAATTGCTCAGTTTAACCTCCAAACATTTGCTTGCCCCCGAACCCGCCCTGCTACTTACCGTCTCTCCGCTTTGGTCATATCCTATGGAGAATCTGAACCCATATTCTGATTGCTAAGATGCAGCTGCAGCTTCACTGAATAGAACTATACCTCTGAAAACAATCATTCATTAAGTCCAGAAAACGCACTTGATGGGCATGACCACTACCATAATACGTGCTGCTAGAAAGGATGTGGGTCTGAAATAAATCTGCCCCAAGTTCCTGGTATACATGGTACACAAAGGCTAAACGTGGCGTCGCCCTGCTCTGTCAGCCAATACATCTCCCACAGGAAGTTATTCTTTGTTGTTCCCCAACCAGAGCCAAAATCTTTCCGAAAACGTCCTTGATGCAACAAAACAAGCCAGCATGGACTGGCAGCCAGGCTTTAGGAAACACTACTCGATAGTGGGAGGGTGACCCTTGGTGATCTCTTGGTCGTCATCGTCATCATCATCATCATCATCATCATCGTCCCACCAGGTCCTGTGGATATTTTGAAGTGTGGGATATTTGTGGCCCAGGATGGGGGCAATGGCTGCTCCCATCCTGCCTTTCAAAAAGGACGGAAGCAGGTTGGAAATGTATGGCGCGCCACTGTGAGAAGAAGGGTGTATTTACTCTGCAGAAACCTTTCTATGAAATAATAGGCATCACAAAAACAATAACTCTTAAGGATTTGTGAGTCCCAATGGCTTAAAAAGTAATCTAAACCCATTATTGCATTGAAGGTCTATCTGAGCTCAAAGGGAGCTTTGTGATTCACTAAGATAAAATCTTAAAGAAACCTATTCAACGTAAATATTTATAGCAGAACTGTTGTGTACTGTACACTGTACTCGGGGAACAAACTATACGGTTAACACAATTCTAACAAAAATCATATTGAACATTTAGAGTTCTAGGATCATGTTATTTTTTGATCATGTCTTAACACAATTAGTGGATAACACCCATTGCCTGAGGTATCTCAAGATAAGAGCGCTAAAAATACCTCTTCCTGAAAAGAGGAGGACTTTTTTTTGTCTAACAATAACACAGGTTCAAAAGGTAAGTGTTGGGATTTCCTCTAAAAACTGCTACTGGGACTTCTTCTTGAATGTCACCTAAAAGGTTGCTTTTCCAAACTAACAGCGAAATTCACAACAACAAAAAAAACTACAAATGTACTTAGAAAGCAGTGTATCACTGCAGATTGTGTCTACTTTGAAGTATAAAGCAAGATTTGTATTACTTTTTGTCATGCTCTTATTGTTCCCACACATCAGAAATTTGGCTTTTCGCTTTCTTCTCTCTACAGAGTGGACAAAAGTCAGGTTAATCACTCAACAGAGCGATTGCTGCTGGTACAGACGTAGTGTCTGGGTTATCGACTCTCTCTTACTGACATGGGGCATCAACAGAGGTCCTTCGAGATGAGCTGCCATCTCTCTAATCAATATGCCAACCTGCAATTCTGTCCTTTGTCCAGGAAGAGATGAAATGGCTGTCAGACTGCGGAGCAACTAGTCAATACTAACAATAAAAATGTCCTTCCATGTAAATAGGTGTAAACATGTCACAACACCTGTTATTATATAAATGTATGATGTATTCTACACATTACCATTTAAAACTGTTAATTACATAACGAGCCTAGCTGCTAAACGCCTATTTCAAATGAAAAACTAAACTGGCAACTGCTGTGCAAATACTCTTTCACCATTTAAATAGAAGGTGAAGAGTGCCCTTGTTTTGGAAATTTTGCACGCATTTTGCATTACAAATTTAACAGTTTACACCAGAAATTTAACATCACAGCTCAAAGAGCACCATGGTCAATCATTTGCGTTTTCCCCCACTTAGTACACTCACCATGGGGTCTTTTTGAACTTTGAAGTCATTTGGAAATGTCCAGCAGTTATCTATTCAAAACCAGGCAGGCATAACAACAGTGATACAAGAGCCGTCCTGTTATCAAGGTGCAAGCTGGGCGGAACTGTCTCTGAGCGGAGATTAAAATCCTGTGTCAGGCTCCACGCCAGATAAATTAGTCCGATAACAAATGTGCTGAGGGGAGGAACTGTTACAGCTGTTACCTGACCTGTCCAATGGAAACGTTTATTAACAATTCAACCTTGTTGTCGCGCTCCTGCATGAATCACTGAGCCATATTCATTTTAACCCGGAGGGAACCAAATACAATCGCTGCCAACGGTTACTATGCTGCGGCGCCATAAAAAAAAAAAATATTGATCAGAACAATGAATGACATACTGACTGTCTGAAAACAGCAAAGGATTACACACAACAATGGTCTTCTCTTGACCCAACTTAGAAAAAAAAGGGGGGGGAAAGCCAGAGAGCAGACTGGGAATGATGATAACAATAACAACGCTCAACTGATGTGAAAAGGTAACAGGAGGAGGTGGCTGCTCACAGCTGATGAATGGAGACAAATATTTCTGAGGCCTGTGGTAACAGGCAAAAGGGTAGGCCTAAGCCTTGTGCAGTGACACAGCACGGAAACACAAGAGACAAGAAGGAACAAAACATCGTCACAATGCTCCGCCTACTCAGGTGTCAAATACAGCCTTCAGCAAGAGACAGATAAATGGACACTGGTATTCTGCACTATTTGTGAAAGAATGAAATCCGCACAGCAGACTCTTTGATTTTGTACAGTAATGTTCAAGCGCATAGCTGCACAGCTGTTGTTTCCTTGCAATTACGTTTAAACAAATGATTTAAGACCAAACTTAAGACACACTATTCTTTATTTTTCCATTTATATAACCTATGAACCCATAACATTGTCCATTACACGAGGTGTTCAAATCAAAATATGAGAAATGTAATGTTTGTATATAGTGCTATTGTTGGCACCCATGCACCAAAACAAGTTCCTTGTATGGGAACACATACTTGGCAATAAACCATTCTGATTCTGATTCTGATTATCAGTCCGGAGTGTATCCTCAACTACTATCTGCAATAACCTTTCTTTAATCATTGCAAAAATGTAATGTAGGCGAAGGAACCGAGATAAAAGTTGAAAACAAAAACCTACAGCCTTCAATCAGCTCTCACCATCAATAAAATGAATTTTTCTGGGACTGGCCGGTAAATCTAGATCCTGCTTGTTCAACCAGTGCTGCGTGGAGGTGCCGCCGCAGCATCCATGTTGCTTCAGGTTGTAGGTAGCGTGCAACCTCGTGCACTTTAGCTTCAGTTAGGTCACTCCCACAATGCACACACTGTTGGGTTTCTCTCCGAATTAAGCGTGAACCAGCCTTGAGACGCTTTGTCTGAGTGATGTTGGCTGGGCCCGAGGGTCAGAGGCAGAAAACCAGTGGAGCAGCCATTTTCCACCCCATTAATAACATAATGAGATGACCACGGAGTGCCTTATACGATCACTTACACCCTTAATGGTTAAGGCAATTATACTAATGTCCAAAGGAACCTGCCGTTACCAAGAACTTAACCAAAATCTAACTGCAGTCTTGAAAAATCATCACATGGTCTGATTCATGCTGCATTTTCTGTGGAAAATGTAGACACAAAAGGGAGGTGCACTAGGGAGGGTTGGGGTTAAGGGTTATTTGTTTGCAATACAGATGAAACCTACAGCCAGCATCAACCCTGGTCAGGGTTGGGGGCTGATTAGGCTGCATCTCTGTTTACATTGTTTTATCCACTTTGTGATACATGCGACAGAGGGAAGGACCACACTGTTTCATTAATGAATGTGGGACTATTCTTTGCGGTCACTGTATCTATGCTGTTTCATTCACTGTGATGGACGGTGTGATTTGCTGTGAGCTTAAGATAAGCGTGGATGTGTGGATGTGCTTGGATGTGTGTTACTGAAAAGAAGACTGACTGAGCTTTTCTTTTTTCCAACATGCTTCATGTGACTTCATGTCTTCACTCAAGCTTTGCTCTTTACTTTTGTCAACTTGTAAAAACATTTCCCAACATTATGACATGCTGCACTGATTCATTATTGTGAAGCAAGTGTATGATCTGATCAATCAATCAACGAATTGCCTGCTAAATCAGACAGATTTCATTATCAATGTGGTTAGTATGGTTAGATTTAAACAATCACATCACTATATGCGTGGCCTTTACTGTGTGATGTAATGTCCCTATTTGTTTTCCTTAAAGTTTAGATGGCCTATTATTATATTTCATATAAATGTAATCTTTTTTTAAAGGAGGACAAGCTTTTTATTTCAGGTGAGGCAGGGGAACCTACACTATAAAACCCTGCAGGAAACTGTGCTGGGCCAACAATGATAACAGTAGCACAGGGGTTGGGCAGGCATATTGGAATACTGGAAAAACAGTGTAATTTATATTACCATCAAATACCTGCTCCTCCTCAGGTTGCAACAAAGACTGCAATTTGGCAGCATTTTGGGGTTGCACTAGATTATATAAGAGTATTGGCCAAACCTCAATACAAACTTTAGGTTTATATCTCAAAACACTACGAGAACAGCGGATAAACGTTGTGAATGAGACTTTACGGCTGTACATACCTGTTTGGGTGTAAAAACGTTAGGCTAATAGTATTGGTATCGGACTATAAAGCAATACACCAACTGATGAAAAGTACTGTATAATGGTACTGTTTAATATGCTGACTCTTCTACTATTTTGTGTGTGTGTGTGTGTGTGTGTGTGTGTGTGTGTGTGTGTGTGTGTGTGTGTGTTCTAACAGAGAACAATCAGTGGAAACATGTGAGAGTCCAAAGCATTAAAAACAAAGATTATATCCAGTCATAACAAGAATGGTTGGTGGTTCCTGTAGAGCACGATCAGAGCTAAAGACAATCAGCCTGAACGGTAAAGCGTACTGTAAATCTGGTGTGAAATGACTGATGGAAGTCAATTATTAGGCCAGTGTAAAGAAACAAGAACAGCTTTTCTTGATTCTCCCAGTGGCACAGCTCCCTCAGCATCACCGCCACTGTCAAGATGGTGTCAGATTCTAAACGTTAAAGGCTTTGGGGGGTTTTTTTTGTTTTTTTTTTAACACAACAGAAGTTATACATTTGTATTTCAGACACGCAGCACTGGGAATAGAGCGCATCATTCCTCTCCCATAGCATCACACATGTTGGGGGGGGGGGTGATTTTGCACACCACTGTACAGGATATTGTGGTGACTCAGCAGGGGGTTGAATCTCAATGCCTGCAAGCCCAAAAAAGAAAAATCACTCCTTTGAACTGTCCACAGTAGCCTTATACTTATATTGATCCCCATTTTAAGCAGTCGGTACAGTATATCCTCGTGAGAGACTGAAAACTAACCAAAAGGTTCCAAGTGGGATTTGAGGTTCCACGTCAATGGAGTCCACTGATTTCAAAGTTTCAAATGAGTTTAAAGATGATTATTTTTTTATTTAGAGAAGATGTATAGACATCCTAGGCGTTTCTCAGTTAACTGTTGCACACCACAGCAATAAAAACCACTCAATGCTGTACCACACTGTTCAACTACAACAAATTACAATAAAAATGTATAAATGATTCATGCTAAAAGGCTAATTAGGGCAACAACTAACAATTGCAGCAGCATGGCTCCAGGGATAGCAATGTCTGTCTGTGTTGTATGGATATTAATAATAATAATAATAATAATAATAATAATAATAGCCAAGCACAGAAAAAAAGCTCATTTGAGGCTGAGTAAGACAGGCCCGCAATAGTTTGTCAAACTGCCACTGGAAACAATTCTTACCAGCAGGAGTCATTATCACCATCATCATCTTGAGAATTGTCTTTCTACAATGACAAACTATCTTGTGCTTTTCCAACATATTCCATACAAGTCATTAACAGTACACCTACTGGTTGTGCTAACCATGTATTGTAGCTGTGCACAAGCGTTCTGTTAAAAACCACTCTTATTTCAAAATATGCCTCTCTGTTATTGTTTATTGAGAAAGCTTCAGCAGCTGGTCAGGGAATAACAGGGGACCTGACAATACGCAACATGAGTCATCAGCCGTGGTTAAAATACAACTATTTTAAAACGTGTTACAAAAGAATCATAAAAGGCGACAATGTGCCCTTGGTGTGATTTTTTTCTAACTCAGTATTATTGCGGTCACCGCAATAACAAAACAAAAATAACTAGCATAATCTTCACGGATTCATTCATAACTGCACTCTATTTAAGACCGATCTACAACCATTGACCAAGCCAGTTGCTAGGAGCTGCAGGGGAAAAAAGGACCATAATCTGTCTTTTTTTTTTTCTACTCTCAGGGAAACTGCCTTAACTCAAAGACAGCTTGTTATCTGTAGGTTTAATTGACATGAATTTAATTCATTTACATCTCATGTTACTGATATCCACAATCCAACACCCACTGAAGCAGAGCGTACTCTCCATTCAGTGACCAAGCAACAGTGAAGCAGCAGCCACTGTTACTTGGTCAGTATCTGTTTCAAAACACAAGGAAAGATTAAACCACGGCGAAACTAACAGTAGTCTGCTCAGCACGCACACACACACACACACACACACACACACATCCCTGCCATTCTCTAACAAACAAATAGAAGCGTGTGTGCGTTTTCTTACCGTGTAAAGCCCAATCCTGCACAAGGCAAGGGAGAGCTGCATGTGCTCCGACATTGTGATCAGCAACAAGCGTAACCCCCGGCAACAAACAAGCCAAGCCTCTGGAGTAAGTGAATGGATGGAGGAGGATCAGTAGTAGCTGAGCACAACGGTGCCGGGTCAACAACACGAGTCCAGCCCTGCACCGTCTCACTGTCAGCAGCCCATATCCACAAGCCACTTCTTTTTAAAATCGGAGCTCTACAGAGGGGTCTAGTGAAGGTGTAGATGAGCGGGATTGAAGGCTGCCCTGTGTTTACTCCCTGGATTCATTCATAGAAAGATTCTTTTTTTTTAAACCATTGGCGCAAGGATCAGTGGACAGACACAAGCTTGAGATTAGTTTGTGAGAATGTCTCTCTCCACCGAGATTAAGGGCTCAGTGACAACTAGGGATACAAATTGGATTAGTCACCATTACCCACCCACACACTATGCCCATACTGTACGCACAGCTTCATGAAGTATGAAAAGCATTGCTTTCTATGCATGGAGGAGGATGAAGGGATCGACCACATGAGCTTGCAGCGGTCATGGGGATTTCAATAACTGCTGTGGGACGCTTTGTCGGAAGTCAGTGTCTGCTGAGCGAGAACTGTGAGTCATGTTCAAATCACTTGTTTTGGTCAGCTCAGCTGTCTAGTAGTAGCTGCTGCCACCACCTGCTGACATCCCGCAGCTATAATATAGACTGCTCAACTGTAACGCAATAAGGCCACGCGACAGCTAGTTACACCAGCAATAGGTAGCCTAGGCTTCAAATTGATTACATTTTTAAGAACGCAAACATCATCTGCGTGCGACACGGATTTTAACTTGAACTGTACCTATGAGCAAATGAATTCATGTTTGTATTCCACGTAGATTGATTATTGCAGAAATTCAAAGTTTGGAAATAAAGAGTGACAATAGGACAAGGGCCATTGTCACCGTCCTCACTGCAGTAAAATGCAGCTCTAATTAGCTTTTTACAACTTTAAACTAAACAGCTGAGAGAAAAAACAGACAAAAACTGAATGTGGCGCGTTGTCCCGTCCAACCTGTTCTACATGTAGGTGAAGAACACGTTATGATTTCATTATAACACATCCATAAATCAATAAATCATTACTGTAAAAGAACAATAGTTTAATACACTGGTGTTCACACTGATTTATGCTTTATACCATACATTACCGGAAGATTTGCATTCATGAGTGCTTTTAAGTCACCTGCTGAAAAGATTTTAAAGAAGCCAAAAACTACACCCTACTGTCCACCCAGTTGTCACACTAGGGTCAAAATATGTTCTTGTCAAAATATCTCATTTAAAGCCAAAGCACGTGGGAAACTTTGTCTCATTTGCTTAAGAAAAGTTTCACGTAATTAAGAAAAATCCAGCACAGAACTTGACACATATCTCCCTCTTTTTTTCTCTCTCACAAAAAGAAAACGTAGCAAAAAGAAAAACAACCTTTCTAAATCTTGTCTAACACAGTGCATGTAATACAGTACAATTTTATAAAGCAACTCCTCGCGTAATAAGGCAGCAGATAATAGGCTAGGCCTACAGTAGTTTTCTTAGTATGACTATAGGTCAGCAAGATATGCCTTACTTAGAAAGCCTTGACTCACTGCGTTTGTTTATGGCTTTTATGGACCCATCCCATAACTCTTCAAATAACATAAGAGCAGAATAATAAACCACTGACGACAAACCACCTAATCACGTCCATCATATTTGTTTTTCTAGTGAGGAAAAAGCAAAGAGAGTGGCTATGGCCTGAAAGAAAGAAAAGGAAATGGAATGCAATAAAACATATGAAAACAGTTCACTAATGCCTCTTTAGGGCAATGGTCCATCAACTCATGTGGATGCCAATATAAAAAGGAACTTAAAGTGTCTGTGCTTTATCGTGATCATAGCATTATGAAACCCCATAAATATTCCCTTGTCTCTAACAGTAACACTGATGTTGCTCCGGCCCCAAGATGCTGACTCACTAGCACTCTCCACAGACACGCAGGAATCACTGCAGTGAGCAGAGCTGACACGAAAACCTGGCTGACATGCTGCTGGCAGGTTCAAATCAGGGACGGGGGTTCAGGAATGCGGTTGAAGTGCTCTGAAATGTATTTCACATTACAGCTGAAGGCTGTGCACTTAAAAAAAAAAAAAGGGGGCAGGATTAAAGAACTGTGGCCAACTGAATAAACTTTAGGTAAATATACATTTGTGTGCTTTCTAACTGAAGTAAACCCTATGATTAAAAAAATTATTAGCCTAACATCCATCCGCATATTAAAAGCACACGCATTGCTAAAATATTTTGGTGCACTTATCAGCATACAATAGGTCTTTTTTGTTTGCCACTGAAAGGAGCTTGGCAGAGGCAGCACCAGCGAGGTGTGGAACACGGTCAGACAGGGGACAAAACCGAGGGGGAAAGTAACACCAGCCTCGTCTCCCATTGGTTACCAAGCTGTATTCATACGCTGCCAGGAACTTCCCATCAGCTCGCTTCCCTGTGTTCAACGATGAGATGTCAATCTGCCACGGCCTGCTGTGTGCCCTTGGACAGGACGGGAGATCTGCTCTGAAATACAGTTAGTCAGCCAAAAACACACGCGGGCTTTTACTAAGACTACATTTATTTTCATGAGGTGCGATCTTAGTGCTGAGCATATAAACAATGGGGCGTCCTGATAGCCAAATGGTAAAGGCGCATACAACTGCAGCGTCGGTTCTGTCCCAGCTGGAGAACCTTTGTTGCATGCCATGCCCCTTTCTTCTCCCTCATTCCGTGTCTGCCTCTGTTACTGCCCGCTATCAAATAAGGCACAAAGGACCAAAAATTATGTTTATAAAAAAATAAAAAAATTATTTTACCATTTTATTCCAAAATGCTGCTAATTTCCCTAAAATCATCTGTGGAACAACACAAGAATTCTCTCTCCTCTTAACTGTTAACTCCTGTATAATGGCATGAAGTCCTAAAACGCTTTCAGCATAATGATAGTAATTATCATCAGAGGAGATTTCACATTTGAAATTACAGTTCTTCAATGAAACTTATGATTTTTTAGAGGAGTTTTTTAACTTAGGAATGTGTCTTCTTCACAAACTTGGGGTTTTAAGGCCTGGCTGGGTGCTTCATACCAATTCTGAATTTCAAAATATGATGAGTACATACTGTAATTTCAATGTTGTAAAATGTTACATCACTGATTAGGGGACGGGGCTCATGTGTGACGTTGTCCAATACTAGTATTCTGTGTGAGAACTACAGATGTCTCAAAGATACCTTCACATACTAATCCATTAATAATATGGTAAGAACTTGCAAAGAGAAAGGAACATTACTTTGATTTAAAATATAATTTTAAGATTTCTGGGTAGACGATAACTGCTTGCTTTTCCATGTGATGGAGATGGTTAAACATTTCGCCGGATTATTAACGAGCATCATACCTGCTCAAATTCTATTGACAACAGAGCTTAACGTCATAAAAATACAACCACGTGCCTTTTAACATCCAAAACAACCAAACTAGGTCTTTTTTTTTTTAAGTTTGAAAGTGTTTCCCATCATCATACAAACAACTACACAAAAAGGAAATAAGGGAGAAAACAAACAGGTGGCAGGCAGCTTGGGTAATCACTGGAACTGAACACAGGTGTTTGGCCAGTCATTTTGGCCTGACAAAGCTATTAATAGTAATAACAGCTGAGTTACTACCTTATGAGTTGATGCCTGTGGTATAGCCGCTGTCTGTTTTCTCTTTACATACAGTGTTCGCCATCTCTAGTTAGTAACATCCACAGCAAGTCTGCTTTTTCAAAAGGGAACTGCCAGTGAAATTCAATCACTGGGTGTAGAATGCATCCAAGTCAATCAAAACTAAATCTATGCAACTGCTGAATTGAAATCAAGAGACAATGGCCAAGTTAGATAAATAAACAGGCTTCTTTACAACACATTTCTGCCTGAAAGTAAATGATCCTCCCGTTTATTCTGTCTGAACATGAGCCGGATGAGTAGAGGTGTGGGCCAGCCTGTTAGCAGAGGAGGCTCTGTTCACCCTTTCTGTCACACCATCATTACCATATGGTTTGAGGTCAACGCCTGGCGGTTGCTGTCACTCAGTATTTGGCATAATTCAAATTCCACAAAAACCAGACTGTTTGTTCTATACCAGACGAAATGAATGCTTGTTTTTTTTACAGAATTCGTTTTTACAGATCTGGCTTCCTTTATGGAAGAGCTACAAAATAAATACCTGAATGTCAGTGCACCTGAGGGTCTAGTCGCTCGTGTGTAGCAGAAATAAACAGCTAATGAACTCTTCAACAAAGGCAAATGTGTACGATTAGTGAAATAGCCTGCAGGCTGTAAATAATGTTGCATGCTCATGCATGTCTTTGAAATTGTCAGTACAGCCATTGTTGGGTTTTCTTACATACAAAGTGCCCTCTCTTTGATGTCGGTCACAACTCGTCCAATGTGTCCTGTCTGGTGAAGTCTGCAACAAGTTAGGGTCCAAGAGTTTGCCACACGGTGCGCTTGTAATATGGTAAGGTTGTATCACGGCAACAGCTAGCACAAAACTCCTCCGTCGGTGTTGCAGTTTTGTGTGTTCTTTTTTAACCCTACGCTGACCATGCAGGAGTACAGTCCTTCAACCTGCTCCTCCTTGAAACAGAATCCACCACAGGCCAGATCCCTGCTACAGCCATAATTCAAACCGCAGTTATACCCAGTCATGTGCAATAATAATGTGCTTCCATTCCTCTTCATCCCAAATATCCTTTTTAGGCCTAACATGATCTAAAGCCTTACCTAAAAGCATGAACGGGACTAGCACAGTTTAGCAATGGTTTAGTGCCAAGTTGCTATTGATTTATAGGGAAGAGGGAGACATAGTTTTGGCCTGGGTTTTGTGCCAGGTCTCCAGTGTTTCACAGCAGGAAAGGAGGCCCTGCGCCTATTGAGTGCCTGACCTCCGAGGACAGCCGAGCACTCGGCTCCAACAGTCCACAGAGTTACAGCTGTGTACTGCTTTCAACAAAAAAACTGTTTGTCTGAAATCCTCCAGCAAGTAAGCCGGGAAATGTTTGTTTTTTGGTGAATGCAAAGATTAAACATGGTCATAAATGACCAGATTACAGTATTTAGAGAATGTTAGCGGTTGTAGCTTATTGCACTATGCCAAGAGAAAAAGAAGAGAGCGGAGGGTGAAATGGATGTCTGTTGTTTTATGTCACAATAGTGTGCTCCCATTGACAACAATGCCTCTTGTGTTTACCTTTGGTACCAACGACTTGCCATTAAAATGTAACTGGGGATTACAGAATAACTCTCTCCGTGAACTATGAATGCGCCATTCTGTTCCCCACAAGATATGGTACTCCAAGGCCGGAAGACACAGAGAAGTTGGACATTAATCACCTGCATTAGCTAATAGCACAACAGTTATGGTGCCAGTTGAGAGATAGGACTTTGTAATCTTGACTCCAGAAACGTCTCGAGCAGTAGTTCAAAGTTCCTTTTAGGTCCCACATCTTGGGAGGCCCTTTATAAACAAGCTGATAACACTGGGTGGGAAAGTTCCTCTGTATTTCACACAGTCACTCTGTCCCCCTGTTGAGATGACAGCACAATGTCTGTGTATTCTTTTTCCACTGGCTTTATAAATTCCCAGGGAAAGCCTTCAGTTACAGCTTCCTCTCTATTGTTGCACTTTTTCAGCTGCACCCATCACATCCCTACAAAGTGGGCAAAGGCCCAAAAACCATAATCTCCCGGGCTGAAGTTGGCACAGTGGCCTGGACTGTAATACTTGTTTTGATCGCAGGTATGTGTGAAGGGGACTCATTTCTCAAACCGGCGCAGTTGTAGTGTCTCACTTCTTGACTTCTCAATGACATCTCGACTCCAAGTAGCCTAATCTAACCCAACACACAGTGCAGAGTTGTCTTTAGCAGCAGCATTTTTGGAAAAGAACATTACATTAAATAGCTGACAGTACTTCGAGGGTGTAGTCGGTCGGCTACATCGGTCACATGTGTGAAGATCGGGGTCTGGGTCAACCACTTAGACCTTGTTCACACAACACTGATCGGCAAAGGCTACAGGCTAGGGCTGAGACATTAGCATAAAACAACAAGCGGTACTGTCGACAGTCGCATACCTGAGTGACACCACTATGTCACTGGGAGCCCAACTGGCGAGAAACCAAACGTTAGAGTAAGTATTGGACCGGAGCACCGCTACTCCACAGCTTTTCGACACATTTACTCACCAGATAATCCATGTACTATCGCTGACCAGTCACAGCAGCACGAACTGGCTTTGTAGTAATCCCGTTTTTGCTTCAGTGAGTCCAAAATGTTTATGAATTTTGCCACACGTCGCTTTGTATTCCCCGCCTTTCGACCGCCACAGTAAAATAAAAACCAGCCTTTGGTGGGTTCAAAAGCAGGATTTCTTTCGCCGTCCTCTTCGCCAGTGAGACCAGTTTCAGCTCAGAAACGACTGATGTTGTTTATAACGACGAAGGCCGCTGGGTTCGTGTGCTTTTTCTGAATAAACAGCCCGTCGTCCACCGGCTGACTTCCAATTTTTATCACACAATTATCAGTTGAGTGTTTGGTTGAGGAAACTAGCGAAGCCTACAACGCTACGTCACGCACGTCGTTTGGGGGACGTAGCGTGGTCACATGACCAAACACATGGTGGCTATTTTCATTCTGAGCAGGAATCGTTGCTGAAACGGTCTTTGTTTAAATCAACTTTTCTTCATTTTAAAAGGGAATTGCCGAACAGCCGACACACACACACACACACACACACACATATATATATTTATGTGTGTGTGTGTGTGTAATTTGTGGGTCTGATGTGTTCACTGTCTCACATCGCCCGGTAGAGGAGACTTTGTCACGTCTCATCAGTGATGTAACACACCATGTGTTATATGTGTCAAACTTCTGTCTCTGTGTGGATTTTATTTATTTATATGTATTATTTTTGTATTTTATCTTTTCGTGAAGCATTGTTAAGAAACGCGCTATATAAACGAGGTTTGTTATTATTATGTACAGATGTATAGGGTTAAATCGTAATACATTGCAGAGGTGGCACAGCTGTAGCGGTGTTGATGTTCAAGGGAAGAAGGCAGACTTTCTTGTATACTGGCAGTGAAACTCAAAGAGCATCTGGATCTCTAATAGGCCTATTTCCTTCCTGAATATATACATAGATTAACTTTATTCATCCCGAGGAAAATAGTTGTGCAACAGTTGCAGAAAAAAAGTAGGAAACATTGCAAATATAAATTATAAAAAAGGTGAAAGTATAAAAATATGAATAAACATATATCCAAAATCCAAAATATATGCAAAGCCAAAAATGTAAACATGGCACAATAATAATAAACTTTATTCGTATAGCACCTTTCAAACATACAATGAATTGAAAATAACAGACCAACAAATTAAAAGGTGACAAGCACAAACATGAAAATGCAATAAAACAGGTTGGGGAAAAAAATCAAACCTTCGGGATTATTTAATAAAAGAAAGGCTACTTTAGAGCAAAAAATAAAAGGGTGGGCCTTAAGTTATTTCTTAAAGTGAACACACAGGGGTATCTAGTTATACCAAAACGTATTGCACCACTAGGTGGCACTGTATTGAATAGAAATTGCCTCTTTTATTTTGAAAAAGTAAACCCACACCAACCTAAATAATCGGACCCTGTGTTTATACGATCATGCAGTTTCAGTTTTCCACAGGATTATCTCGCTTGGAGTGGCATAAAATGCAGCAGCCTCTGATATAACCCATTACACAATGCATAATGAATGAAAGGGGGACGACACAGTAAGCACAAACACAGTTCAATGTCAAATACTGGTTCCTCTGAAGCACGCAGGCCTGACCACAGATACTACAGAGAGAAATACTGTGATGCGTTAATGTGTCAGGTGTCAGAACAGCTCTTGTGTCATCCTTGATTACTGATCTCAAATGCACCACAACCCTATAACCACTTTCAAATCTAAATTAAAAACTGTTGTTCTCCTGAACCTTTGATTGATTGGTTTCTCTTCTGTACTTTTATTTCCTTTGTTGCATATGAGGCAACTTATTATACAACTTATTTCTGTACTGTAACTGTATTTCTCTATATCATATGTATTTTATTTCATTTTGTGAGTTTTATTTTATTTCATTTCATATTTAAACTTGTTTTATTCTATCTTAAGTGATTACATTCAGTTTTTTATTGCTTATGCTTTTCTTTTTAAAGCACTTTAACTTGAAATGTGCTATATAAATGAAGCTGCCTTGCATTGCCTACTGTATTCTTCCAGGAAGTGGGCTGTTTTTCTCTGAAAAGAGCAACATAAAAGGAATCGAACGTCAATTGAAGAGGCTAAAGAGGTGTGACAGTATTACTAACTAACTTGTAAGGACAATGTTAATCTGACTTACATTACTCTCATTAACAGTCTGCACAGAAAACCCTCTTTGGACTTGAAAAGCCACAATACCAGATGGGACCAAATTAACAGGACAAACATTTGCAAGAATGATCTAGTGGGAAGCAAACACAGAGCCCAGACAAAGCAATTATGTGATCCTGATTAGAGGAACGGCATAATTAAGAAGTCTGCTAACGTGATGCAAGCTGCATACTGAAGCAAATTATGTTCCCTAAGGACCACACTCAAGATTTCATTTGCTGTGCGATAACGGAAATCTCCCTAAACACAGTTAAGTGGAAGGCAAACTGGATGTCCTCTGCACAGGTCTGACGGTTACGGAGGATGTCGAGAAGATACAAACATACTTATTGCATTTATTTTAATAGGCAGAAGATATAAGCATGTGTAAATTTAATATAGTAGTGTTTTCTTCTTCAGGACATCTGACCCAGTAAAACGTGAGAGGAGAGACCTCTGGTGGCCTCTAGTAAAATGCTATGGTGGTTAAGTTAAACAGTAATTTACATTACATTTATTTGGAGGAGGCTTTTGTCCAAAGTGACTTAAAATGTTCCCATACACACACACATCAGGAGCCATTTGGAGTTCTGTGTCTTGCTGAAAGACATTTTCACAAGTAAACAGGAGGAGCTATAGGGACCAGCCCAAAACTGGCCTGCCCTACCACCTGAGCTACAGGTGCCCCCATGGTTTACATGATTATCATAGATCACATTTCATAATTTTGCTTAATTTAGGTGAAAATGTGACAATAAGCAATACGTTCAGATGCATTGTTGAACGTTTTAAGTACTTTAAGAAACATTAGTTTGTATTCTCAATAATGATTTGAACCAAACTCTTTCTTGATTCAGATTTGTATTTCTATCATTACTATTATGTTAAGATAATGTAAAGAATTCATAGTCCTTGTCTTTGAAAAGCTTCCAAAAAGAAAAGCCACAAGGGGGCAGTATCTACCAGAGTAAAGGGCGCATCATCACTATAGGTCATTGTTGTGTTGCCCAGAATTCATCTACCCAAAGGAAATGATCTGTTGATGTAACAGGATGTCTACAAAACACATCATGGATGGTTGAGGTTATCCATAGATGTCTCTGAGTAAATAAGAACGATTACTTTGAGCCATGGTGTACAAGCACAAACTCATTTGGATTTCATAATAGTCTATATTAAAAGAAAACAACTTTCAGTTTAGGGGTTTGCGTTATTCTTGTAGTCTACAATTACAACCAGTATGTGTAAACATGCAAAGGTCACCACCAACATTGTCTCAACTCTCCACTAGAGAGTTGAATGCAGTCAGAAGACAACAATTTCTATTGATGACCTATATATCTATATATAATATGTAATATGCCATTTTCATACTTAAAAAATCCAAAAGATTAGAAGGAGTCTGTGTTTCTGTAAGCCTTTCATGTCTAGGACAGAATATCTGCCTGCTCAATAGAGATCAATAGATGTATTTATATGTTAAAGGTTATTTATAGATCATTGATTACATAACCCTGTACTGGAAAGGGGACATTTACAGTAAATGATTATGCTGGTATGAGGGTTGAACCATCATGCTGTCAAACAGTCAGCATGTAGGTGACATTCCTTTCAGATGATGGAAGATCCCAGGTTAATCTGACACCCAACCTACCACCTGCATTCTTATCGTAAATTGCTACAATAGGTGGGGCTTCGTGACTATAAACAGCGTATTGGCCTCAACTTTACAATACTGTACACTTCTACGTTGGCTATAGCTACCACTGAAGACACTGAGATCATCTGCTCTGTATTTTTTTTCTCGTGGGCATTTCTAAAATTGAAATCTTAGACTGATTCCTTCAAAATAAGTTTATAAAGGGTTCATTACTTTTCCCACCAGAACTGAGCCCCTTGGAGTGTGGAAAAGGCTTTGAAATAGCAGTTAGATGCTTTAGATCTTATTTTGTGGAAATTAAAGGTATAATTTAAATAATATATGTAAAAATCTATTTGGGGACACATGACCTCAGTGTATATAACATCTAGGAATAGCTATGGCCCTCAAATAAAGTATTACCTTTATAGTTTTACTAGCCTACTTTAAATGTATAAGTATTGCCAGAATATTGTATTTAATGTATCAAAAGTAATGCAGGACAATAACCCCTTTCACTTGTATTATATTATATATTATGTTATTGAGCCACTTTTAACATTTAATTAGCGACTGTCTGTTTTTTTTACATGTATAATCTTAATCTTAAATGTAACTAAGAACTGTGGGTTTCAGATAGACGGATTGTAGTGAAAAGTACAATATTTTGCCTCTGAAATGGAGTGAAGTATAAATCATTAGAAGCATAAAATGGAAATTAAATTCCCTCAAAATTGTCAGTATTGTAAATGAGTCAAAATCCACCAGTGGCAAAAAAAGTAAACCCACTTGTTATACATCAAACTCATATGTAAGACTCATGACCTCAGTATTGTTAAAATCCTGGCTAAAGTGTGTTAGCATTAGCAGCGTGTAATGACGAGGCTTTACCTTCTCACCTGTTATTTCCCTGCTCATAACACTTCTCAAATGGGACAAACCGTCCTGACAGGCTGGTCAGGCTGGTCAGGCTGGTCTGAGGTGTGTGTGTGGGTGTGTGTGTGTGCTGCACTCAACAAGTTTGGAGAAGCCTTCTTGTGGCGCTCACGGGCGTTTGATTTGTGTTGTCTGGGTGGATCGCAGCATCTCGTAGCTCCGCCCTCGATTATTCAGCCTGGTCGACGTGCGGTTGCTGCGCAGCGCGTGAAGACAGAAGCGTCCGACTCGGATCAGAGGGAGACTGGAGGAGACCAGATTAGTGTTCGTTGTGGCGGAAAATACGTTCGCTCCAGTTTCACACACTGCAACCTCTGGATTAAAACCCACCGCAGATTTCCTCTCGGGTTTGGTCAAGAGGAGGGACCGCGCGGAAAGGGGATATAAACTGGGTTTTCTCACACCGCGAGAAGTTTATACGCGGAGTTTCAAGTGTAGTTTCGGGTGGGCTGACTGAGCTAGTCTGGCCGCCCGCTGCGCGCCCCTCCTGCCCCGGCCAGCCAGCCATAAGTTAGCCCGCTGTCCCGGTCGTCTTCCAGCTGTGGTGGTTAATCATGGCGCTCAGAGCCAAGGCGCTGTACGACTTCAACTCCGAAAACCCCGGGGAGGTGTCGGTGAGGGAGAACGAGGTCCTAACTTTGTACAGCGAGCAGGACATTGACGGCTGGTTCGAGGGGTCGAACAGCAAAGGGGAGAGGGGACTGTTCCCCGCGTCCTACGTGGAAATCCTGAAGAACGACGCCGCCTCAACATTAAACAACAACAGCTGCAGCACATCTGGGGACACTTACCCGGACTCACGGTACGCCAACATCCCATCCGGAGGGTTTGACGGCTCTCAGAATAAAGTTGAGAACTTTTCAAAAAAGTCTCCGCCAGGTTTCCCTGCATTCTCGGCCCCCACGCAACAACAGCAGCAGCATCAGCAGCAGCAAGCTTATCAGCAGCCCAGCCAAGGGAGCGACGATGACTGGTATGACGACTGGGATGACAGCTCTACTGTTGCCGATGAGCCAGGGACCGTGGGAGGAAGGTACCGTGACTTTGAAGGCAACGGGCCATCCACGTACAGAGTGTCAACATCCTCAATGTCAAGGGGGAACGCACAGCAAGCCAGGAGCTCTGCCACAGTCAGTAGGAACCTGAACAGGTTCTCCACCTTTGTGAAGTCAGGAGGAGAGGCGTTTGTGCTCGGGGAGGCAGCAGGCTTTGTGAAGGATGGGGATAAGATCTGCGTGATAATGGGTCAGTATGGTCCCGAGTGGCAGGAGAACCCGTACCCGTTCGCTTGTACAATTGACGACCCCACTAAGCAGACCAAGTTCAAGGGCATGAAAAGCTACATCTCCTACAAGCTGACGCCCACGCACACCCAGAACCAGGTGAACAGGAGGTATAAGCACTTCGACTGGCTGTACGCTCGGCTGGTGGAGAAGTTTCCCGTCATCTCAGTGCCGCACATCCCGGAGAAGCAGGCCACGGGGCGCTTTGAGGAGGACTTCATCTCCAAGAGGAGGAAAGGCCTCATATGGTGGATGAACCACATGACCAGCCACCCGGTCCTGGCCAGGTGCGACGTTTTCCAGCACTTCCTGGCCTGCAGCAGCACGGACGAGAAGGCCTGGAAGCAAGGCAAGAGGAAGGCAGAGAAGGACGAGATGGTCGGAGCCAACTTTTTCCTCACAATCAGCACCCCCGCAGCTCCGCTTGACTTCCAGGAGGTCGAGAGCAAAATCGATGGATTCAAGACGTTCACAAAGAGGATGGACGACAGCACCTTGCAGCTCAACGCCACTGTCAACGAGTTTGCCCGCAAGCAGATCAGTGGCTTTAAGAAGGAGTATCAGAAAGTGGGGTTGTCGTTCAAGGTGCTCAGCCAAGCCTTTGAAATGGACCAGCAGGTGTACTCTGTTGGACTCAACCAGGCCATCTCCTTCACCGGGGAGGCGTATGAAGCCATCGGAGAGTATTTTGCTGAGCAGCCCAGCAAGGATCTCGACCCCATCACGGATTTGTTAGCTCTTTACCAAGGACACCTGGCAAACTACCCAGACATCATCCATGTCCAGAAAGGTAAAATAACAGCACTGCCATACACATAAAAAAAAATATAAAGAAGCTGTAAAATGTTGCTTTCTCAGCAGCCAAATTATTTTTTATGTGGTTTGATTCATGACATCAGGAGACAGATTGTTGCCAACCTTTTAATGTTTAGTTACATTTCTTCTAGACTATTAAAAACAATTCTTATTAAATAATAAAGCCAACACTAAGCGGAACAATAAAGGCAATATTTAAAACACACACACACACAATTCAAATCTCACTAAAACATGTCCGTTTAATTGTTTCACAAGAGTCCATTTAAAATTTGAAACTAAACAACATAGTACCTGTGGGATAATAAATCCAGTTGGCAACATTTACATTTATATTTAGGCATTTAGCAGACGCTTTTATCCAAAGCGACTTCCAAATAAGAGCTTTACATAAAGTGCATAGAACCATGGACGAAAACAACAAGATGTCGAGTCAAATAATATGAGTGCTGGTGATGAATCACAAGTGCTATAGGTAAGTACATCGCTGCCAGTGGCAAAATCGAAAAGAGCTTTAAATCTAGAAACAGATTATGTCCGTTCATAATCAAT
>JAVQJD010024148.1:0-14142 GCA_036023655.1 Nannoperca australis | reverse complement strand
TGACTGTATATGTGTATTCTTAGAGGTCTGTGATGTTTTTGCAGGTGGCAGCCTCTTTGAACACATTCCAGTCCATGATTTTGAAACAGTCCTTAAGTGACTCTGAGGACCCTTCCGGCGACACTCGTACCTGTTTGAGAACTGGTTTGGTCACTTTAACCAGTGGTCTGTATGCTGGCATTAGCATAACAGTGGTGTGGTCAGAGGTACCAAGGTGGGGGAGTGAAAGGGCCTTGTAGGCTCCTCTCTGGGTGGTGTAAACCTGGTCCCGTGTGTTGTTTCCACACATTGGAAAGTCTGTGTGCTTATATATTTTTGGCAACACACTCTTTGGGTCTACATGGTTGCAAGTCCCCAGCCAAGATGAGAAAAGCATCTGGGTGGGCTGTCTGCTACTCACTGATGTGTTGGTACAGTTCATTTAAAGCCTCGCTCCTGTTGTTGTGAATGGAGCTCGGAGGGATGGAAACAGCAACGAGCAGTACGGCTGTAAACTCCCTCGGAAGATAGAATGGTCGGCACTCAATGACCATGAACTCCACTAACAGTGAGCAGTGTTGGCAGACCACAGTAGCATCGCGACACCAGGCATCATTGATGTAAACACAGCCTTCCCCGCCAAGTGTCTTACCTCCTTCAATGAGAACTCTGTCTGCTCGATGACAAGTTAGCCGCTCGAACTGTATGGCTTGATCCGCGACGCTGCTGTTGAGCCATGTTTCCGTAAACACAAAAACACAGCACTCTCTCACAGTCTTCTGATTTGTTCGAAGTAGTCTTAAATAGTCCAGTCTAGGCGCCTACGTTGGCCAGCATGATGGTGGGGATGGCCGGCTTATGAGGGCTAGCCGCTAGCCTAGCTCGGATCGCTCCGTGCGTACTTCGCTTCTGCTTCCTCTCACACCGCTTGTGTCGTCTCCACTGTGGGCGAGGTGCAGGACTGGGGGTCGGTGATGCTACAGGCATCGAGACTGCAGCCTCGTATCTCTTCTGCGTCCGTGGAGTTTATTTCAAAAAATGCGGTTCTGTTGACATTTAGCAGATCCTCTCGACTGTATGTCCACTTCATGACAGGTAGACATGACGAAAAACGTACAAAAACATTACGTCTGATGTACGAAAAACACAGAAAAAACACAAAAACACCGTCTCGTAGGGAGAGAGAGAAGCTGCATCGTGTGCACGCGCCGCCCGATAATGTGTGTGTGTGTGGGGGTGTGTATGTGTATGTTTGTGTGTGAGTGTGTCTGTGTGTGTGTGGGGGTGTGTGTGTGTGTGTGTGTGTGTGTGTTCTTGTTGGACATGTATTACTCATGTTGTGGGGACATGAATCTGTTTACAGTCCCCAGTCAGCACTGTGCTTCCTGGGCACCATCATCTACCAGGAACATCAGCTCCCTCACCAAGAAAGCCCAGCAGAGGAGGTACTTCCTGCGACAGCAGAAGATGTTCAACCTGCCAAAGACAATGATGGTGCACCTCTACACCGCTATCACTGAGTCCATCCTCACCTCCTCCGTCACCATCTGCTAAACTGCTGCCAAGGACAAGGACAAGAGTCTGAGGCGTGCAGGAAAGACTGTGGCTGACCCCTCCCACCCCGGTCACAAACTCTTTGAAACACTCCCCTCCGGCAGGAGACTGCGGTTCATCAGGACCAAAACCTCACGGCATGAGAACAGTTTCTTTCCGTCTGCAACTGGCCTCACCACCAAGGCCTGGGACCCCCTTGTGACACGGACTCTAGGACCCCCATAAACTGGCCCCACCCTGTGGTCAATTTTTATGTTCTATAACGTAAGCCTCCTGCCTTACATTAACGTGTGAATTTTTGCACATCCTTCAGTTAATATTTTACACATTCTGCACAAAATGTACAGCTCTTCTTTTTCATATTGTTGTACTTTTCTTTTCAAATTTGATCTTATTCTTTTTTATTTTACACTTCTCCACACTTTTTATTCACAATTGATCTATATTTGATTTCTTGACTTGCTCCTTTACAGTACTTCATGTTCATGGCTTTATTTAAAAATAAAGCTTATATATACACTTATATACACACCAATGCAAATTTCTTGTATGTGAACAGCTACTTGGCAATAAATCTGATTGTGATTGTACTCCTCCTTCATCTCATGGTACTCTCATTTTTTTCTTGTGTTTTTGGCGGAGAGCATTAAAACACTGTGTGTGTTTGTGTTTGTTGGACATGTATTACTCATGTTGTGGGGACATGAATCTGTTTTGTGAATAACATCTTATCTTGCTACCATATTAGGTTAGTAAAGTAAGTACATTCATTAGGGAGCTTGTTGATGAAATATCTACTTCACTTCTGTTTATTAGTATTTTCTGTAGCAGACCTCAGCCGAACAAATGGAGCAGCGTACTGATGTTTCATGAAGAATGTATTTGTTCGTCCGTCATGAATTTTATGAACACAAATCACTTTTCTTTTGCTGAAACACCGTAAGAGCTAAGAGATAAAAACATCAAATAACAGTTACAACAGCAACAATATAAACGTTCTTAAGCTTTAAACAGTAAACTTAAACATTGCTGTTCCTTTGTTCCCACTTTCAGCTGAGCGCTAATCAATAAACCGTTATAATTCATTGCCGTTTTTCCGCCTTGCTTACGACATTGCGCTCCCGACATAAACATCTGGTTTTAGCAGTTACACTTCCGGTTTGGTTTGCCAAAATAAAGGCCAATAATACTGGAACGTAAAAAGACGTTAAACAAAAGCTTATGAAAAAATAAATGCATTTACATTTTCTCCTAAATTAATTAGCAAAGAAAAATAGTTTAAATGGAGTTAAAAACAGGCTCATGAAAACAGCAAATGCAATCGAAGTTGCTATTGTAATGATTTCAGCTACAATTGATCCAACTTGTATTTTATATATTGTTATTTTGTGTATAACTTAAATATTAAGTTTATCTAAGGTTTTACTAGTCAAGGGTCTGGGAAAACAGAGTGACATACAGATAACATAGAGAAACTTTGATCATACAGTGTCATCATGAAGTTGTAATATTGCCAAATAATGATGCAAACGACTTATGTGTGTGGTAAACTGTAGGGTAGGCCTACCCAACAGAGCTGACAGCAACAGACCGTCCTGGATACATGACTGCTTCTAGGTCAAATCTTTCTAGATTTTTAGATGAAGTGCTCATGTTGGTAAATTTACACTCAGAAAACAAAATCAAAGTAAAATTACATAATAAAATGTGGTCAGAACATCTTCAAGTGAACATCTCCAACTGATAATTCAGTTAAAGAGAGCGATGTGAAGGAGACAGTCCTGTACAGATAATAAGTAACTGGGATAATGATAGAATCGTGCTGAAATATTCATATTAATAACCATGTTTCCTATGTCCTATATGATATCCAACATGATTATATCCAGGATAAGACAGAACAGGCACTACTGCGCTGACCGGATGTTGTTGATGAAATGACACACACTCAAAGCTACATTAAGTTACACGTCAAATAACAAAATGTTATAAAAATTGTTCTAATTGCCACCAGTTAGATGCTTGAGCTATGGCACCAAAAAGTCCAGAAATGATCATGCACAAGTCTGCATACACAAAGTAGTTCAACTAGAGAAAATAATGAATGGCAGCAGTTATTATATTAATTAGTAGTGTCATACCCTCCTGAGACCCAGAAAGAAAAATGTTTTACATTTCCATCACCATTCTTTGGGGTAATAATCACATAACAAACACAAACTCCAAAACATACATTTATTTTTGTATTATTGTATGCCCTTTGTAGAGAACATCGGGGTAAGATATGCAAAACATAGCATACAATAAACATGAACATACAAGTACATTCAGACATTAGACCACAACAACTCAACACAACCCTTATTTGTGGTAGTCCATGAAGCAGTTTTGCTTTTTTGAAATGCAGATACTTGATGCACTTGGTGTATGTTTTCCCACTGCATCCTTCTGTCCTGCACTCGGACGTATTGGGGTCATCCATCATTTTTAGCAAGTGGACAGCTCCATACTTCCTCACGTTCTTATCGGGCTGAGACCTTCTGTTCTTGTGTGATGGGGTGTAGTCCTCATCATTAGACTCATCTGTTGTGATTGGCTCAGTTTCACCTGATTGCGCAGGGGCAATCAGTTCCTCCCCCAAGAGCAGTTTGAAGTAAAGGTATTGGAGAGTTTTCCTTGCAGGTCGTGCCAAGACCTGGCGGTCTTCTTTGTACTGTAGTCAGGAGTTGGTGGTGGCTAGATGGAAGAAGTGTAGGACTGTGCGAACAGTCCACTTCTTGGTGCAGTTGGACATTCTGTGATAACTCAGCATTTGATCACATCAATTTAAAATATAAAGGTTTTGGCCCATAATGGATGACGTGTTGTGATCTGCCCAGAGGCAGACCGGCAGTTCCAGAACAGAGGATTTATTTAATAAGGACAACACAAGACCAAAAACAGGGAAACAGTACAAACCAAAAAGGAGGTGGGAGGTGGCTGGTGGCAAGGAGCAGGGAGCAGGGAGCAGGGAGCAGGGAGCAGGGAGCAGGGAGCAGGGAGCAGGGAGCACACAAACAACGTCAGACAAAGACAAAGACAATGATCCGACACCACACAAAGGGAAGGGGCCACTACATATAAGGGAGGTAACGAGAGGATCAGACACAGGTGAGTGACGAGACACAGGTAAAGGTAATCAACTAAGGAGGGAACCAGACAAAGACAGGAAGGCACAGGGAGACAGACAGGAAATACCAAAATAAGAGGAATCCAAAAATCAGGGATCATAACAGTAGCCCCCCATCAAGGACGGATCCCAGACGGCCAAAACACACCACAGAAAAAAAATAAATAAAACAACCCAAGCACGGTGGGCGGAGGGAGGGAGGGCCCAAGAAAAACCCAGAAAACCCAGCACAGGAGTCCAGGAGGGGCAAGGAGGACGGCTCGGACGGGAGCAGGCGCGATGACCAGACGTGAGTTGCAGTTCAGGGGGGACCGGGCACCAAGGCCAGACGTGAGGAGCCGCTCCGGCGGAGAAGGAGCAGGGGGCGGGGCCCATCAGGAGACGGAGGCGGCGACGGAGGCCGCTCATCAACGGGGGCAGAAGGCGGCGGAGACGCCCGCTCATCGCCTCAACAGTGAACCCTCTCGGCTACAATGTAGTCTGTATTCATATTACCTGGGTCAAGCTGGAGAAATTGATCTTCAAATCAAAATGACATTATTCTGCATTTTTACATGAAAACAAATATATAGGCTGTGGTAAGTTGAGCAGTAGGCTATATTTTAGTACTGTTTCATTATATTTGAAGATATTGTTTGTACAACTGTACACATTGCATGATAAAATATGCTGCATTAGTAAATTAATTAAATATGACTATTAACTCTGCTTTCTGATATCATTGGATCTGCAATAGCAGATAAATTGACTGTGAAATTATATTTATATAGATCAATTATTCACACCGTGTTAGTGTATCAACAAGCAAAGTTCATTGCTACTCAGAGCGTATCACCTATTTTATTAAATTTTTTAGGGTAACCAATTTCAATTGGACAAATGTTCTTTTGTTGTCCCCGAATAATGAGAGCCATGTTTCCTCTGTTAATGTATACAGCACTGCTAACAATATTCTCCCCCTCCTCACCCCACACAATTTATGCCGTCAACTATCTGCTGTAACTCAGTATTTCAGAGACATAATAGCTCCCCACTGCCTCATCTCCACTGAACATGTGGCACTGTTAACATCAGATATTCATATTGCTTTATTAAGTATAATTCATATTTAAGAGTTATGAACTGAACCGCTGAGAACTCGTTTCCTGTCGCGCATGCGTGTAGCGACACCGTTGCCAGTCTGTTGACAAATATCGGGGGAGGGACCACTGCGGCGTAAGTAGATCTTTGTTCAGACTGAAATATATTAATTCAACATAATTTAGCACTATGTGCATAATTTACCCATTTAAATATCATTTTACACCGCATGCATCTGCTATTGCGGACACGGCCCCCACAAAGCTAGCGGAAAGGAGAGTGCTTTGTTAAACATCTGTAAAAACCGCTGGGGCCGAGTGGTAATGTAGCAGAAAGGTAGGATCTGTGTCGAGGAAGCAACACTGAAACATCTGATTTCCGGTTCCAATCGCTAATGTAAAATACGTATGTACATATCTATTCAAATGTATCTGAGAGAAAGAGCATAAAAGTAAAAACACAGACCACATGTAAGAATTATTATGAAGTAAATGAAAACGCACTTTCATAGTACTTTTCGTCGCATATGCATGTATATACCACATATATTTTCGTTTGGTACGCTATAATTGTATGCTTTTATTTTTGAAGGCAGAGGCGGACAGTTTCCGTTATCACCGTGGTAACGTTCGCTCTGCCTCAGCTAGCTACCAACAACCCTTTCCAACACCGACCCAGATTTAATCTTCTGCTTTAGGGTCATTGTCGTTTAAGGCACATTGATAGTCGGTATTCTATAGTTTCGAGCAAAGTTCCTGCTGTCTTTTTGTCGAACTTATGAACTTGTTTGACAGTCGGGCTGTGGGAGCGAGTGAAGGCGGTCTCCTCGTCCACGACTGTCGGCAGAAATGAAGAGGTGAGTGGGACGGTAACATTCGCCATTGTCGACTAATAACAACAAAAATACATTGAATGCTAGGCTACCACGCTGCCACTGACTATCAAGTTGTTCATTAAATAATGAGCTAATTTAACCACATCATGACTTCACTCTTGTAATTCAATGTGTGCAGCCAACAGAAAAGCCCTGAACCAGATGGGAGTGTTGCCGTCAACGAGGAAGGTAAAACAAAACACGGTACTACTGTTACGTATTGAATGGATGTCGCTATCATTATTGTGTTTTTCAATATTAAAGTTATTAAAATGGGAACCTAAGGGAATGTTTGGGTATTTGTATGTGCTTTCATGAGTCAAACACCCCAGTTTAAAGCACTGTCTTTCATAGTATTCGGTTCAGGCTTTTAATATTATCATACGCCGTGTGTGTTTTTGAAGTGTCTTATCCCAATCTAGGGAAATCCTTTAAAGCCACCATCAGTGCGTGTACCAAGACATTTTAACCATGAAAACATGCTGTGTATTGCACTCTTTTCAGTTCCTACCGCGTAAGAGCACATGTGGTTGTTTGAGGATACTTGAAACAGTAATAATATGTGGCTTTGTGTTCTTTCAGGATCCGTAGCCACGGCAGAGGACCCAGCAGCTATTGCCACCATTCAGTCTGCTGCCACCTTCACTGACCAACCCATCAAATATCTCTTCAAGACAGAAGGGGCAGGCGGGCAGGTAGTACTGACAAAAACACATGGTCATTTCAGTTAACCTGTGAGGTGTTATTTCCACCGAGAGGCACTTGAGCAGATACATTCACTGTTCTATATTATACATAACCACAAATACACCCATGTGAGTCTGAGAGGGGGAAACTCAGGGAAAATCTTTCTCGAGCCGCTGCACACAGACAGCAATAAGACAGACCCACAGCATGACGACAACATGTAATTATTATCGTAGATGCAGAACTGAAAACTATGGACACATTGGGCACTCTGGAGTGAATTTAAATTTGTGAGTGTTATTTAGTTAAAAACAAATTAATTACCTTCCCAAATGTTGCTATAGACCTCCACTCCTGAATCCACAAGATCTCTACAATACCTGGGGGGGGGTCACGTGACGGACTGGCTGTAACCAAAGGGGACCCCGCTCACCACTCCACCCTGCCCCCCCAAAAACAAACAAACAAAATGAAAGATCCTTTCATTGGCCAAACAGTCATCACAAGGCCCCCCACCCAGGCTGTCCTGGGTCCTTGTTGATCAGGTTCACGGAACACTTCTGCTGCAGGATTTCTCATTTGTGAGTAGAAAATAGCATCTGAGACAAACCAATGCTTGTAATGGAAATTCAAGCAGTTGTCATGAGTGACTTGCACTAGAAATAACCTGTTGTTGTCGTCACTGCATTCATGCAAACGGATGTTAAGTGTGTCTTGATAATTGTGCCAGTACCAAAGTCACATTACCTCCTGGTCTCAGTACTCATGATCCACTTCTTGATGGAGACCTAAAAGTAGAAGTTAGATTTAGATTCTGGATCTGTGTGCTCTACAGTTAGTGATAATGAAATATTAATAACTCAGTGTAATGTGTTGTGTCCCAGGTGACCTACAGAGTGATCCAGGTGTCAGATGGCCAGCTGGAGGGTCAGACAGATGGAGCTGCAGCGGTCAGCCTGGTCACTGGTTTCCCTGCAACCACTCAGGCTGTCACACAGGTGAGGACACTAAACCAACAGTTTGAGCAGGAATAATTCTGATCTTCATAAAAGACAAAAGTGATAAGCTTTTACTGTCACCTTTCAAATCTGACGTGTTTGCTACAAACATCAATACAGAATGACATCAAAACGGGTTAGTAAAGTAGAAAATCCCATGTCACATTTCTCAGAGTTAACCTTTCAGTTACATCATATTAATAATTTAAACGTAAAAGACATCAAGTATTTGAATCAAGCAGCTTGTACCTACATTAAGTTGGCTACAGCTCTTATTTTAGTGTGTCAGATACATATCTAGTCAACTATTTCTGTGAATATATGTATCAGTATAGAGTCCTGCAGGGACGGCGTATTACAACCCGGAAGTCAGCATTGCCCTCGACAAAAATCTTTCCACTGGATTTTAGATTATTGCAGAAAAGAAAGTCTGTGGTAAACAAAAGTTTATGATACTTACATCATACTTTTTTTTCAGCAAGATAATCTTCACAAGTGAACCCCACTTTTATGATTTATGTGTTACCTCTTCTACCAAACGCTTTCTTGAAAGTTTAAGTTAGAACAGTTTGCAAGAGCCCGAGAATTAACACAACAAGGCTGTAAAGGCAGACGTCTCAAACACAGGGTCTGTATAATGTCTTGAGCCGATGAGCGACAGTGAGTCGATGAGCATGTTCGCTGTGATGACGTTTAATGTCCCCGGTAACCTCTGTAGTCTCATTTAGGTGCTAACCACTTGTTAGCAACCGCTGTTTTTGAGACATGTAAAGACTGAAAATGCTTACTCAATTTCCAGGTTTTAGGGCTCATTCCTGCAGCCCTTAGTGGCTCAGCATTTTGGCAAATCTAAGCTGTGTAATGCAACACCAACCCCAAAACACATTTACTTATAAACATAGGACACACGTCTTCTTTGGTCTTGACAAAAACAAACTTCCTTGCTACAGAGGTAGATGAGGCAACAGCTTGAACCCCATCGTCACTAATGTTCTAATTGAATGACTTCTTATAAGATGGGGGGTGGCTCTGATTTGATGGTGGCCGGTAGGCGTTAATAGTCACTGATTACTAACTAGCCCCCACCTCTGATCCAGACAAAGGTTTACATAGGCCACAGATCATTTCTATTTCTATAAGTTGCTTTAATCACAAAATGTGTTTTGTTGACAGATAACATGTGCTACTGTCTTTGCATTATAAAACACACACTTTAAATACTTTTTAGCTGCAAGACACCTGAAGGGCACTTTCTGTCTAGTGCTATTTTTGTATTCTATTTAAATCTTTCTTTCAAATAGTCCCCTCACTTTATTTGTGGCTATTTGTTTTATCTCGGTACACTTTATAGTTACTAATTATGTTTTGTGTATGTTATGCCTTTCTTTTCTGTTTCTTTCATGCTCAGTTTTTGTATGCATTAGATGCTCATAATAAACAGTATTTTAGTTATTTAAAGTTACTTCTCTATACTATGCTCTAGTATGCTCTACTATACTATCTCTCCTTCTGTGAATGATATTATATACTCAGTCACATTCGGCATGTAGTCTAGACATGTTGTGTCAGAGGCTTTTAAATCTACCCAACATCAAAGTACAGTGTTCTGGTAAAACACTTTAAAATGTGCAGGTGGCTCTGGATGTTCTCTACAGCAGTAACTGCCTCGACAGTAGCTTGCCGATTTCCTGATAGATTTGATCTCCTGTTTCTTTTGCACCAGTTGTACAGTGTAGCACAAGGCTAACAGTGGAGCTAATGTCTCTTTGATGTCAGGCTGTGTTCTCCCAGTCTGAGGGGTTGGAGGGAGACGGCAGCACAGAGACACAGTACACCTACTACCCTGCAACCATTGCAGAAGCCACCACTGGCACCATGGTGACCACAGTGCAGGCCTCTGACACGCTGCTGGGCCAGACCACACCCACAGGTAATTACTGCCCGTATAGAAATCCTGGCTATGCTTCTTCCTACAAAATACAGTACAACGCCATTTTCATTTGATACTGGCTTTGTTACATTTAAATATAAATAATAATCATGAACATAAAATAAAATGCATAATAACTGATGGAATTAAATCAAACTAACCCTTACCCAAAAGCAAATGTTTAAACAATCTTTTTTTAATTGCCCATAATTTAAAGGCTTTACGGTACTTGAATTATTTTCAGATGTTCATTGTACGATGATAGATGTCTACTTATACTTATTCTCTGCAGCTGACACTAAGCTTTTGTTTTACAGGGCAGCTTTATGTGATGATGTCACCCCAGGAAGTTTTGACGGGTTCCAATCAAAGGACAATCGCCCCTCGCACTCAGCCATACATAGCGTATTAATTACACACTGATGCATCTAATTTGAAGTGCTAAATGTGGAAAATCTTGTACATCCAGCTTGCCGAGCCAACTTAATATCTTTGTTGTGATCTGTTTTCTAGAAAGCAAGAGGCTCCTCGGGCTTCCAGAGACGAGAAACGGCGAGCCCAGCACAACGAAGGTTAGTGCTCGTATCCAGTGTGAGCAGCTGGAGACGAGGCTGCATTTTCCTACAAATGTCCATACGGGTATGAATGATAGAGTTAAGTCAAATTCTAATGTTGCAACAGTTGAGCGCCGGCGCAGGGACAAGATCAACAACTGGATTGTGCAGCTGTCAAAGACCATCCCAGACTGTAACATTGACTATACAAAGACAGGACAGGTGAGTCCAGCTCAGACTCGGACTCCACTCTTTCTAGCAAAAATGGGTTAAATTCAGTGAAACAATGTTACTCTTCAGACTCTTCACATAGTTACGTTAGGGAGGATTGAGAAAGAAAAGCAGAGGCTGTTTGTGAATGTTTAAGTTCTCCTCTGTGTTGTCGCAGAGTAAAGGAGGAATCTTGTCCAAAGCCTGCGAGTACATCAAGGAACTCCGACAGAGCAACCTGAAGCTGGGGGACGATATCGGCACTCTTGATCGTCTCAGGATCGACAACCAGCTGCTTAGACAGGAGGTATGTCTGCATGTGTTTGCCTGTACTTTGGGACTAAAGCTGTCGAGTTTTGTAACTTTTTGTCACCAAACAAGGTTTCAAATGTTGGTAGAAAGACTAATCCACCTGCTGATTTATGTGTTCTGCTGACAAATGTACTCGGACAATGGAAATGGGCATGTTTCAGTTAGCAGCTGCCTCCTACTACAGATAAATAGTCTTGGTGAAGTTATCCGTCCTGAAAACACACATTCTTTGTCTGACCTTCACAGTCTAGATGCGAAACTGCTGTGTAGTGGGATTAATTGCTAGTTTATGATTATAAATCAACATGATTCTTGCATTACAATCAAACACATGAAGCACATTTTGGGTGCATAGGATGGTTCCTAACTGAGTGGAATCACCTGGAAGGATCTAAGTGGCAGCTGGTCGAAAGGAGACAACTCTCCCACAATTTCTGTGGCAGCAACATTTAAGGCGACCACAGCGGATCCACATTGATAACATTGGCTGTCGCATTATTACGTAGCCTAGTGTACATGCAGTTGGATCCTTGTGAATTCTCCTTCACGTCTTTCCTCAACCTCATGACGTTTTAGAAAAGTATTTAGAAAAAACGTAGATGGTAAATTTGCCTACATGACAACAGCTAGAGAGGACACAGTCCAGCTATGAAGGGATGAGTGGCACTCTGCTGGCAGACAACATTCTTTAGCTCTCCCCAAGTGACAGGTTGTTGGCACGTCACTCAGAATGAAAATGGGAGGGTTTAATTAGATTAGAGATTAGATTAATTAAAATGTAACTGATTGATTAAATTGACTAAAAGTTTGGTCTATAAAAAGTCCTAAAACTGTGAAAAATGCCCAGCAGAATTTCTAAAAGAACAAGTCTAAAACCCAAAGATATTCAATTCCCATCAAATATATTGCATTCTTAGTTGGGAATTGACTAAAACATTTAATCAATCGTGAAAATAGTTTCCGATAACGTTAGTTCAAACAAAAAATAGTTGCCACTGCGGTAATGATGGTTGGTTTATGTCCACCTTCAACCCGAATTAGTCTGTTGCTAAGAGACCATGTGGATGATAACTACATTCTAACAAAGACCAGTTATCAGCCCATTATAGCAACCTGCACCACCTATTTCCACAGTTAAACATGACGTAGTAAGTCAGCTGGTGAGTCATTAATACTTCATCGTGACTGTGTTGTATCTGTTGTTCAGGTGGAAGACTGGAAGTCCAAGAATCAGATCCTGAGGAACCTGCTGCGGCAGCATGGCATTGTGGGATCATCCAGCACAGATCCCCAGTGAGAAGCCTGTTGCCAACGGGTATTTGAAGAGAACCACGTATAGGCCAAAAAGATACTTTATTTGTGATAGAGTGTGCATGAAATGTGGTGAAATAATCGAATATTACCTTTTAATATTCAAATCCAGCTTCTTTCCTAAATGACACCTTTTTGAATATTATTTTTGAAACTTTTTACAGACTTGACATCCTTTGTCAAGCCCAATCATAATAACATGATAAAACATTTTTAACATCAACTTGAGTCTCAAAAGTCAAATCAGTTTAACAAAGCCCTCTTTGAATGCCTTCCTCCACAAACATGATTGTTCATTAACCACCAGTAAGCTCGAAAACATGACCATCTACTCACGTCAGTCTCTTTTTCTTAACCTTTGCAGAACTGTGCTTCTCTGTATGAAATGCACTTGTGTTAATGTCACGGAAAAACATTGTAATCATGCTTTGATTTTTGATCTTTTATCATCATTATAACTTTAGTTTGGGACGTTTGCTTTCTATTTTTGTATGTTTCATGAAACCTCACAGGGGAGAATAATTGCATTGCAACAATGTAACTAAATGTAAATAAACAGAGGTTGTTAAGCATTGCATTGTAGGTAGGCTATGTATGTCTTTATAATAAAAAAAACTCAAACCATATACTGTGTTAAAAACCACGTTCAGTTGCGTTAATTAAAGTTGGTAAATTGGTTAAATCATGTAGACGATATTTTTTTTTGTATTCCACCTTAGTCATGAGTGTACATGCACTGTTGATCTGCATGTATGTAATATGAAGATGAACGGGTATCCGTAGTGAGTGTGTTTTATTGTGAAGGTTATTTGCGGAAGTACTCCACTTCATTGACGCTCGGTGAATTAAGTACCTGATACCGTAGATATTCCTCAACCACTGCACTGTTTTTATTGATATCAGAACCAACGGAACCTTACCAATGATCTGTATACTACTGGTAGCCGGCCACGGAACCGTCTTAGAGGCACAGATTAAGGTAAATCGCTTGAATGTTGCAGCAGAAGGGATATAACTAGAAGCAGTGCAAAGTTCGCTTTGGTGGCGAAGGGGCCGTACTACTATATGGAGAGAATTTAGTTTCTTTTTAAAGCAGTCAAAAAAGTGGTTTGAGAAAGAAACTTTCCAGACTTTTGCTTTCAAACCCTAAAATTTTGCGTGCAAACCTAAAAGTTTTGCTTGCGAACCCTGAAGCTTTGCTTGCGAATCTTAAAGTTGTGCTTCCAGTTCCGCTTTATGCGGTGGGCGGGACCTACGCTGAAAGACGTTTCTATTGGCCAGTTTTGATGTGAGTGACAGCTTGGCAACATGCCGTCAGTTAACGAGAGAGGCTGTTTTGAAGTCCGCCAGAGGAGAGCGGAGAAAGTCAGTTTCTTTACACATAACTTCCTTACTTAGCAGTAATGTTGTGTTTGAGCTAGATGGCTTTTGTTTAACGAGCTGTGCTGTTGTAATGGGCTGAACAAATACGCATTATTTTGTCA
>JAVQJD010024147.1:0-12496 GCA_036023655.1 Nannoperca australis | reverse complement strand
TTGGGTCTTTGTGTGTGTGGAAGTTGGTCTCGACCGGCTCCATGTGATTGAGTGCCCTGAGATAACTTTGTTATGATATGGCGCTATATAAATAAAATTGAATTGAATTGAATAGATCCTCAGATAAGCAGGATACACATGATTGGCCATGTTACAGCTAAAGACAGCTTGTGAAGCCCTCCCATTGATTTACCTTTAGCTATGACACAGGCCACGACTCTAATGTCTGCTTTACTGAGTGCAGGAACATTGCATCAAAAAATTGTGTGGTTGAGTGGTTCTTTTTCCAGCATCAAGTTCTCACAGGCAACACATATTCAGCATTTTACACAAAACTCTTCTTAATCTGAAGAACACAAGTGACTGGTCTTGTTTATTTATTTTTGATCAGGGTAAAATACCAGAGGATAGGTCACTGTCACTGATAGGTCACATAGTTTTTCTTTTCTGCAAAGCTTCTCATAATGTTTAAAGTGCAATGAGACCTCAATTTGTTTTGGTGAGATTAATATTTGTAAGTGGTGGCTCTGTTGTGTTTGCATTGTCTTATCTCCTCTCTTTCTGTTTACCTCTCTTGTCTTGTCATTGTTTGGTGGGGTTTTAGTATTTCCAGTAATCTCTTCAGATGACGCAGTGTACAAATACAAATATGTGAGATGGACACATGTGAACATGTTCACACACACAGACACACACGTAGGCTGTGGACTTATGTACAAGTGGCTGGAAGAAATCTGGTTGAAGAAAGAAAGACAAAAAAAAATAAAGAGGGTTGAATGTATTCCTTCAGCATGAGTCAATCTTTTTTTCTTCTTGTATGTGTTTGTAAAATGAATTGTTTCATTTTGCCCTGTGACAGAAGTACCAACTGAGGTCTTGAGATCCAGTGTGCTGGTTTAACACCAGTTTATTTATTGCCTGATTAGAATTTGTGTTGTGATTTTTTTCGATTTAAACTATAACTACAGTATCACGGACTACAGTGAAACTGGTTTCACCAGCCTTTCTACAGAAATGTTGTTTAGAATTTTTGTATTTCAACATATTGGTGACATATAAACACCAGCATCTTTTGTTGCTTTTTGTCAGTTTACATCACTTAATAGTAAGTGAATCTGTCCACTAGAGCTGAAAATAAAAATGTTAAGTCATATTTCAAGCAAAAATGACAAACATCCTCTAGTTCCTGCTTCTCAAATGTGAGTATTTGCTGCTTTTCTTTGTCATGTGATAGTAAACAGAATATCTCTCTATTATGGGCAGATTCATCGATATTACATTAAGAACTATTTTTTGTTGGACCCCCACTGTTCACGTCTCATGAAAGCTTTGTGTGCTGCAGCAGTAGCCACGATTTGCTTTGGAATAAAGAGAGGAATATCCAGCATTGAGAAAATAATGGGAAGAAATCTTTTTTTAAAGGGAAGAAAAAAAAAGATTGGAATATTATTCAGTGTAACAGCAGTGGCAGTTTGTCATTATGTTTCTCTGCTTTTGTGTGAAAAATGACATTAACACAAAAGTGCCATTTACTGTACATTGAAGCACAGGAAGTGTAAGTTCTTTTGTTGTTGATCAGCCCACTGGCTGTCTGTTTAAGTGGTTCCTGGGAGTGTTATTCACATCAGCCCCCTATAACTCCAAAGATCCAGCGGCAGTAGCCCGCGCTCCACAAAGCTTCACTCAAGATAAATCAGCTTTTACAGCATGGAAGTGTTATCAAGCTCCTCTGTCACCCCGAGAGGATCATTGTAGGTACAGCAGTACCTACAATGAGCCTCAACACTTGGAACTCGGGGAGATTCATTAAAAATCTTCAAGCACGTTTTTAGTACGAGTGTCCTGTGGCTTTAAGTCACTTGGGTTTTAAAAACACATTGCTTCAAACTGTAGTGTGAAATGCAACCAACTGCTACATTGAAAATGGAAAGCAGGCATGAGAACTGAATGACTTCACTGACTGCATGAAATATGTTGAACAAGTCTCTCCACTCTGCTTTACAAACAGCAGCTGGTGGAGTTTTACCTTTATGGTGTGTGTAGGTTACTCCGGAGCCTGGTTGAAAGGCAAAACTGACTCGGCTTGAAATTGTGATTAAGATCTGAGCAGAAAACAGAAAATAAATTTTTGTGACATCAAGTGTGGATGTGAAATGACTACGGATGTATAATAAGAACATGATACGGCGCCGCCCGCTCAGCCTTACTTCCAATTTCTTCCAGTGGCCACTCGTGGTATTGCAGCAGACATACACCTAAAAGCTACAAACATTTGTTTCGGCGTACGAGCAATTCTCATTGGGTCTGGTATCCAGTTCTTACAATACATCCATGGAAGTGACATTCGGGCTGTACTGTACAATCATTTTGCAACCATGGGAGGGTTTCTTTTTCTTGATTTTTCGGATTTCTCTGAGATTTCTCTGAGATCTTTGTCATGCACCTAAAGCCAAAATGTGTCTGACATTCAATTTGGTGTTCTGTGCTTGTTGAGAAAGACGTCTCACTGTTGGGCTGTAGCTGACCTTAAGAAAAAGTGTGCTGCGGTGTCTCCATCCTGCATTATCCGTCTTACTTTTTCTTTCCTTCTTCACTTTTTACTTCCCTAACTTTGTTCCAAAGTAAGACTTTTAGCTTCCTCTAAGATGGTGTGAAATGAGATCACAGCTGGTGTGTGTCTAAGAGCTGAGCATGTGCACGTGTTGAGGAGGAATTAGTCTTTGAAATCTTCCCTCTTTGATCAGTGATAATGCGGGCGCTGTGCTCACGCTCCCGCTGTGTTGATGTTGAGACAATATGCAGTCGACAACAAACTGCATCTTCAATGTTTTCCAGCTGGAGAATCACTGATCTAACCCACCGTTTCGACTGATGGAGCTTGGCAGCAGAATCTGAATTGATTTCTTCCTTTTGGTGACAAAGACAAAGTAGATGCTAAAAAGTCCAGAAAATTTGTGGTGTTCGTATTGTTTGAAAACTGTACTTTGCCTGATTTAGATGCGATATTTAAAGGTCAAGTCCAAGAAACAACACCACTGGTCCAGCTTTGATCAAACCGCAGTGAAGAGACGATGCAACTTGTTAATAGCTAGCCCAAGGTCCTGCGTGATTCATGGAGCTAAACATGCCTCACACGGTTTGTTTGTTGTTGTTTTCTTGCCTTCAGTCTGTTCCTCTGTGGTGTGACCCCCCTCCCCTTGGGTTCATTCAGGACATGAAAGAGAGCAGAATCCTTGATTTGTTATTTGTGGTCCTCGATTTTAAAGCAACACACACCCAGCAGCCCATTTTCTATGTAAAGGTACATTTACTAGTGTTTGTACTTTAATTGAATTCCTCTAGACCGCACACACACACAAAAAAAACACTTTTTATTTTCAAAGTCAGAGACCTTATAGTGGAATTAGCATATTAATTCAATTTGGTTCCACACACACTGCTATCTGTAAACATAATATATTACACTATGAAACGCAAACTGTTACATAGATTCACTGATGCGAGTGCAAATTAAGTCATTTGACTCTGGGTAAGAGAGGATATCGAAGTAAAAGTCAAATAAAAGAGTGAAAAGGGAGATTGTTATGGCAGCTTGGATCACGATACTTGATGAGTGCATACTAGAGTGCACTCAGAGTGAAGAAGAGACATCTCTGCTTCCTCCTGAGCTCATCCCTTGTTTCCTATAGGAGCAGACAGATAACAGAATCTGTGTCTGATTGGCTTAACGCTTGGCCCATCACCACAGCATCCCCGTGGAATAGTTTCAGAGTTGTGAAATAGAGAGAAGGGAACTATTATGTTATCAAAATATTACATATGCTGCAAATCCCCCTTTCCCGTTTACTGCTTTCTCCCCCTGTGTTTTCATTTATCTGCCTTCATTAGTGCCTCCTCCCAGCTCATCAATGCAAATATATGGATTCAGTTACCGCTAATGTAGCTTCTTTATCAGCATAAGCTTCCCCTAACACCGCCAACAGATTCACTAGTCACTTCTCTTTCACCAGAAAACACAAAGAGAGTGAAATTATATGCAGATTTTTGTCATTTTGCCTGTCTGCCTTGGTGTCCTGGGGGAAGAGTGTTGGATCTGAACAGGTTAAAACTGAATTGCACGAAAGATCATCCTGCTCTTGTTCTTTGAGTGAAAGGTGTGTGTCTGTGCTTCCATCAATTAACCATTGATAAGAAAGAAATGCAGTTGTTTGGGTTGATTGTTTGTGTGCGTGTGTGTGTGTGTGTGTATGACTAATACAGGACTGATTATTGTTAGTGTGCACATTTGCCAAACCAGTTGCAAAGTTGTGTGTGTAGCTTCATCTGCTCAGCACCCCATCCAGTATTTAGTGCTACCTGTCTGTTCGTAAGAATGAGACGCTGCCTGTCAATCCCAAAGCTGTGCACATGAATACTGGATAGAATCCAGATGAGCTCGAGCTCTTATTAACTTCCTCTCCTTCTCTGTACTGCTTTTCCTCCTCCCATCTCCATGTCTCTCCTTACATCTCCTCTCCTCAGTCAGTCTGTTTCTTCTCTGCAGTGTCGTCATTTTTTCTGTTGCCCCAAAGTAAAACTGTCTTCTCATTCTTCTCACTCACGTCATCCTCCCTCCAACTTACACACATTACCACTTTGTCCCTGATAAACTTGAGTAGAGTGGAAAAGGAAATGCATACCAAAGAATATGATGCAATAGTTGTAATTAAATCAAATTGTAAGTAGGTAACAAATTTGCCTGATTGAGTCATGAGTTTGACAAAAATGGTTTGCTAATATATGATTGTAACATAAAATAATATCTAATAAGTCAAGATAATAAAGAATAATTTATGATTTTACAGGCTAAAATAATGTATTCTATTGCCTCTCTTATTCTATTAATTTAAGATATTTTTGGATTTTTTGGAAATTCTTCAAATGAAATGACAAAATATGTTGTTTAGAACTGTCCTCCAGGACGACACACATGAGCGTTGCCTTATTTGACACCCCTCTCAAGAGTAATAACTAAAGTAATAAATAGTGTTAGCCTTTGAAGAGACTAATGGAGGTAACTGTGAATAGGTCTATTTAAAGATCCTCTACCAGGGAATTGCATATTAATAGGTATATAAATAGGTAATAAATAAAATAGGTAATAAAACAGTCCATTCAAATTGACAATTACAGTGAGAAAGTCGGACTGTGAATTAATTCATTTTCTTCTCTCTGTGTTCCTGATTAACTTTGAATGACTCGGCACTGAATCACATCGATTCTGCTCCATCATTTAAAGGGCATATCCAGACATGGCAGGCTCGCATTAATCACTGTAATCTGGAAGAGTTAGATCTTAAACCAGAGTTAAAATGTTAAAAGTATTTTCCAAAGATACTTTCCCATGATGTACGGCACCGTGATGCAAGCCTATGATGTACAAACCCAAAGTAACATTCTGACTTTGAGTCAGTCAGCATGTTATTATCGAATTATCTGGTCCAGTTTGCTTTTCATCGTGACATTACAGATGTGAGTCTGTTCTCTGTGTCTCATCTTTGAAGTCTTAAATATTCAGCAAGCCTCTCCTTGACTCTCAACTGACATACGCTGTGCGTTACTGGACTAATGGATTCTTACTGGAAGCTGTCCTGTGCTTTGATGGTTGGCAGAGAAACCCACACATGCGCAGGTAGACACACAAAACAGATACCTTCAAATAATAACGCTGATTTCATTGAGTCCTGTCTAGGTTGTGGATTGTTGAGGACAGCTTTATTAGCATGGCATACATTCTGTCACCATAGCTGCAGCTAATACCAAACAGCTTACATATCTTATTTTAGGAGTCTGCAGCAGGACTGTTTTTCCATCTGTTCTCGAAGGATTTCCGGTCATTACTCCTCGCTCCGCAGAGGCAGTTTGACAAGTTACTACTAAGATTCAATCATCTATTGAAAATCTGTTTTCCCCATTTCACAGAATTTCATTTTCTTCAGTCAAAAGCAATGTTAATACAGTTACTCAACTATTTAATAAGACACCTTTACAAGAAGTGAAGAGAAAATATGTCTGAAAGTTTTCCTGTTTCTCTGATAGAAACACAATAGTGTACTCGCGCCTAAAATATGTTTATTAGAACAGAAATTAATGTATTAGGTGAATAATCCTATGTAAATGGCTTCCAATGTATCCTATGTGACTCCTGATGTAACTTGATGAATGTTTTATAAGCACTGAATGCTGCATTAGTTCAGAATGTATAGGTTGTCAAGCTAATGCCAGATTGAGCATATGCCAGATCAACATATGAGTGGGTGAGCAAGAGAAACACATTAAACTGAACTTTATTTTAAGTTATATTTAGAGGCTTTGGTTTACTGGAGAGCAGTGAATATACATGCAGCCTTTCAGTCATACAGAGATAATAATGGTTAACCCCCTCCCACCTGCATTAGAGTAAATATAGTCCCTGTCTGCAACATTTGTTTTGAGTCTCTGTGAACTTTCCTACAGTTATGTCAAACATGTCTTGATTTTTTGAATCAGTCGCTGAATTATTTTCTTGCCTCCGTTCTGTATTCAGAAGAAGAAGCTCAGCACCTTCATCAGATCTGATGCGCAGCACGTATGCTGTTATCAGCGACCTTTTGCCTGTTTTTCCTCCAACCGTTCTCCTCTGTCTTCAGCAATTATTTAAAGTAAGCGCAGTTGAGTTATTAATCCACTGTTGTTGTCCTTTGATAAGTGTATTGAAATTCACTGCAGGATCCTGCCAAACCCCATTGTTGGGAGAAGAGTGTGTAGTGAGGATGTTGTCACAATTTGCTGCACAGCTGTAGCTGAAAACACGGTTGGGTAGCAGGCTTCTTATTTCTGTTACAGGCCATCAAAAAAACCAAGGATACAAGGATATATATCTTGTGCTGTTTATTAGCGAGACTGTTCTGTTATAGTCAGAAAGGCAACACAGTGTTTGAGCGAGAGACCATCTGTTGGGGAACTTTTGAACCTACAGTGTGTGTACAGCCTGGCAATTTTGTAAATTCTGATTTACATCACGAAATGTGTTTTATAGTGTTAGAAAAACACTTTGTGATGAACTGATCCACACTCCACACTGGACTGTTTAAGAACCAACTGAATGTCTATAATTATTCCAGGAACCTTAAATTCATGAATTTACTGTGTGAGTGATAATAGCTTTTCATCTCCCTTACTACATTCTTGCTGTGATCATTTTTTGTCCCTATTGATCCAGTTATTGATTAAATTTCCTATTTATTTATTAAAACCGCCGGGTTATACTACATTTAGACCTTTAGGCTGTCACTGCTGGGTATGTGGACAGACATTTTGTGTCTACAAATGTCCTCCTCACCATTTGTCTACATTTGTGCAAAAGTTGGAATAACTCCTAAAAGCTTGAGATATTCCAATGGGTTTCTAAAGTAATTGGATTTCACTTGTTTAACTGATAATGTACTTACTTTAGGAACATTTTAGTCTGAACTTTCACCAAATCTGATTCTAATATTGTGATAATATTGCGCTTTCCACTTTCATAAAGGTTAATTAAGTCTAACTCAGTCAGAGGGGAGTAAAATGAGATGGAGAGAAGCAGAGATGGAGATACAATGAGAAGAAAGAGAGAAAAGAGTGAAATAATCACCTAAGGGGATAATTTGGTCAGCAAATTTGGTTTGCACAGTGTACGAGTTGAGGTTTGTGTTTGTTTGTGTGTGTGTGTGTGTGTGTGTGTGTGTGAGAGAGAGAGAGAGAGAGAGAGAGTAAGTTTTGTCTGTTTCTCTTTGTCCGTTTTGTGAAAAGTTTCTGCTTAGTCAAGCTTGACGTGAAGGTCACTGTATCTTTCTCCTTACCTCTGTTTCTGTGGCTCTCTGTCCATCATTCTGTTAGTGCCTTTTTCCTTTTCTGTTGTATTTGCTCTCCTGAACACAGACAGAGTGAAAGAGTGATGGAGAAGGGCAGAAAAAAAAATGGTGACAGAATTGACTAAGTCCCATGTGGTTTGTTTTGTTTGGTATAAAATCTTGTCAACTCTGTTTTCTTGGAATTTAGGGCGCAGACAACTTGCACAAGACATATATATATATTTAAAATATATAAATCAGAGAGATTGAATGGATCCTCTGCTTGTTACTCTTTAAGCTTTCTCTTCTGCTTATATCCTCTCAAGATTGCTAATTTGACATTTGGTCTCAATGTCTTATATAATCCGTCCTTATGAATGACCCTGTGTATAAAATGTCCTATATAAATCAACTTGCCATGCCTTGGTCAGACCCAGCAATATAAAGAAGAAAGTGTGTAGCACTAATGATAAATGACAATGCAACAAATCTGCATTATATACAGTTTTTATTCATTTATAATGTAGAGCACGTGTGTCAAACTCAAGGCCTTATGTGGCCCACAGGGGCATGCAAAGAATTTAATTTGCGCAATACAATTCTAAATTACAGAAGCACGGTGTCCATAAACTTCCTGTTCGAGAATGCATCTCGATTTTGCTATCCACTCACTGAAGACATCTAGCCGCTGGATGCCAGAATATGCTAGGTAGCATCTCAATATCATATTTATCCTTTCCTAGCGGTGGGACTCTAGCCAAGTGGTTGTAGCGAATAACGTTAATAGTAGCAGCCTAACAAAATGTCCCCAAAAAAAGAAAGTTGACGCACAGGGAAGGCAATTTAAGGAGAGACGGGAAAGCAAATACATGTTTGTGCTGAATGGAGACAAGCTGGTCTGTCTTCTGTGTAACGAGGCAGTGGCAGTGCCAAAGGAGTACAATTCTTGGCGGCACTTTGACACCAAACAACGGAGCAAAGTATATTAACCTTAGCCACCAAGAAAAGCAACAAAGAGACCAAGAATTAAAAGACAGAATGTGTGTGAGAGATGTGCTTAGTGTGTCCAGGCAGCATCACTCTCTCACCTCACTTCATCCACATCATGTCTGCGGAACCTGACCCAGAACCTGACCAGTATTGTTATGCACACATAAAAGTAACCATTTGTAAAATGGCTATTTCATTGTGGGCTATAATAAGTCGACCAACCCTGAAACAAACGTTTCATTAATACATTGAACACTTGAACACTACATTGAACTCTGCTTGCCATTATTTTTCATAGTCGTCTGCTTTCAGAGCTAGTTTTTTACTAGATTACTAAAACAATATGATAACAAGAAGATACATTTACATTGTCTTACATTTACAACCGGTCCTTTGAGGGCAACCATAATGCTGATGTGGCCCAGGATGAAAATGAGTTTGACACCCTTGGTGTAGAGAGTTAGATGGCTTGCATCTGTAACCCTGTCTCTTAGAAATAGATTTTACATTTTGATCAAAAATGAAATATCTGCCTGGATTATGTTAGCGGCAAAAAGAAATTCTAGTGAAGGCAGTAGTCAAGTCAGTTTTGTTTATAAAGCCCAGTATTACAAATCAGGAAGATGCTCTCAGGAAGAGCAGCAGAGGAGGGATCCCTGAGGGGTACTGACAGACGAATAGACCAACATAAAGAAATAACAGTATTAGGATGACACATTTATAAATAGATATTAACATATACTGTATGCAGAATATGGATCCAGGAAGATGTTGAGCCACTTTAGATGTCGCCAAAAAGTTAGGACCTGATTCCCTCGACCTCTTCTGGGAGAGGACAGACTGCACAGACACACAAGAGGCAGAACACACCATTCACACTGACAGAAGAAAGGAACAGACACACACACACAGGGAGAAAGAGAGGAGAGGCTGAATCTCCTGGAGGACAAAGATCCAGATCCAAAACATCTGGAATGAGGCTGACAGTCAGGGGAGAGAGAGAGAGAGAGAGAGAAGTCCCAGGACGGCTGATGGTTCAGCACAGAGAAGCCTAAGTGAAAAGAGAGACAGAGAGAGAATGGAAAGAGAGGCTCACAGCTGTGCTTGTGGGACACAAACAAATGGGGTTAGAGAGATGCAGTGGTTTTCAGAAAGATGTAGTACCTTTTAGTAAGCCACTCAGGTCGTAAGGAGGTGGTGATGGGCGGACAAAGCACAGGAGTCCCGCGTGCATTTGGCTTTATAGGCAACAAAAGCAGTTTTGTTACGGCTAGGGAAAGCTTGTGGTTTTGTTTACAAATTGTAAAAGAAGACACTACTAGTCTCCTGCTTATATATTAAAACAAAACCACCACCCCCAACCGTAACCAAGTGCTGAACATATCCATAAAAAAGTTTCATCATGCTTTGTTAATTGTAAAGTACAGTTATATACAACTAATTTTCAACAGAAAATAAGTTTGAAGGAAACTTAATGCTGGCCGAATTAAGTTTTCTATTAACATAATAAAACATTTTGTTAATGAACATATCTCGCAAGTTGCAAAAATGGTGATACTGAACGTATCAGTAAAATCCTAACAACATATTTCATTTGCTTTTGGGCCAAATATCAATTAAATTCTTGCAAAACAATGTCCACTCTTAGTCTCTAAGTCCATTTTTACATCCTGTGTTTTGTGAATTGCTTGTAAAGCACCTTAAATTGAAATACATTTTGAACTATAAACGTAATTTCTAGAAGACAGTATTGCCACGACCAATATTGTTGGAAAAAGGAATAAAATCTTTTACCGTCATTTACATTTCACATCTACTGGAGGGAAGTAGGACATGAGATCCTGTTTCTGTTTACAAGAGAGCTGATGTGTAAACTCACTACTTATCTTTTCTAATAATTCCCTGATTGGTTAGACCGCTTGTCGCTGATCTACCTGATTGTTGTACACTCACGCTAAGAGAGCTGAGCGAATGCATAAATATCAAATGCATGCATGTGTGGGTGTTTGGGTTGGGTGTCTGCTCAGTTGCTAATGTGCAACAGCTGCTTGCTATGGCAACAGTAAAAGGTGCTTTATGTTAATTGCAAGTACATAATGGCTCCTCCAACTTCTCTTGACCTCCTTAAACACACTCCAACACCTTAATGGGGGTGATTGCTCGATTGCTATGCAACACCCCCGTGATTGAATTGTCTTTCACACTTACTGAACAATACTGCGCTATAGATTGCGTAATTCTCCTGAGCACACGGCCTATCTCATTAATCTAATTATTTTATTATCTTGTCAGAATTGTGTTGTTGGTTTTTATTCTTGACTCGGTTGTCTGTGAGGGGATCTAAACCAGGCGGTAAAGCATTTTAAACAACACCACCTCTGTTTAAAAGGGGACCTGTTCCTCAACACTCTCCTGTTTGTTTTAAAGAAATAATCTGTCTCTCTCTTGTTTGTGTAGGCGGTTTAATTACTTTTCTTCCCCATCAGTGTTTTGTTAATGTGAATAGGGTTGTTGGCATTGTAGAGTATTCTTTTCAGGGCGGGTAATTTATTAAACCGACAGAACCTTAGTTACAAGAGCTTATGTGTTTAGTTTGCTTTGTTGCAGACAGAGGACACTGAATTAAGCCCGTGGCCTCACTCATTTGTTTTGTCCCCTTATTATAGTCCCTGTTTTTTTGTTCTCTTTTACTTTCTATTCCTGACTCCAACTCTCTTTTTCTCTCATGATTCATTCTCTGTTTCCAGCTTCATTACTCATTTTCAGCCTCTCACTTACATGCTTTCCTTTTCCTCAACACTGGCTTTCCTCCACAAACTCTCCTTTCTCTCTGCTCACATGTTCTTGTGGAGCTTTATACGGCTTATGACATATTGAGTTCATCAGGCAAAAATGACACGATGAACAATGGAGGGAGTGTATAAACATACTACAGTGATATGATATATACACAGACACAATTAAAGCCTGTGGGAATCATCTGTTAGCAGTTGTCAAACATTCATATTTTATTAATTAGGTTTAGTTATTACTTTCACATTCTCTCCCTAATTGTTCTCTAGTGACTTCAGGCTTCTTATCCATCCTTTTTTTTTTTTTTGTCCTGCAGTAAATACTAGCATGTTCTTCTCTTCTCCATCTCCTGAGTTAAGGCTTATTTGAATTAGGCTGATCAAAAAATGTTTATTGAAAATGGTCATTATTGCGATTATTCTTTTGGAGGAACATTTTATATTTTGGCGTTTTATATTCAGATGTTGTATTTGAAATACTAAAATGTTTCTGTCTAGTCACCCCGCTGTCTGCTGTTTGAAAAATGTGCATGAGGTTGTGTTGCACGCCTGGTTGATAATGGCAGTGCTGTCAATAAATTATATATTCAAATTTTCACTACCAGGTCAGTTGCACACTTTTTAACTGCATACAAAAACAGTGACATGAACAAACTTCACAAATGCAACATTAGGCGCTCCGTCATCTTTGCCGGCTGCAGTAAATGAGAGTGACAAGAGGTTAGAGGATGTTGAGAAAAGCGTTTCTTCTTTTATTATTATTGTATACTGTATATTTTGCTTTATTTAAATCTTTTTTATTTTTCTGTATTTGTATATAGTGCTATTGTTGGCACCCATGCACCAAAACAAGTTCCTTGTATG
>JAVQJD010024143.1:0-25764 GCA_036023655.1 Nannoperca australis | reverse complement strand
GGCTTAATTGGTTTGGGTTACTAAAACCCCCCCCCCCCCCCCCCGTACCCCCAGAGACCCATTACCAGGGGTCAGAGCTCTGGTCTTTGGGCCGGCCCTGCGCGCAACCTGTCAAAGATTGGCCGTGTGACCTGAGTACATATGGGGGGCATGTGAGGAGGTAAGTGGTCTATGAGCTACTGAAGGAACAAGGAGGGTTACAACAGCTGTTTGCAGGTTCTGCATTTCTACATATATTGGTTTGAACTGGGCAGCTGGTCCAGGTATATTAATGACCCTTTGAGTCAATTTGGTTTTTATTTAATTGGGCTGCTGTGACGCAGTAAACTGGTGTTTATGCCTGGTATTTCCAAACACTGTGTATTTATAATGAACACAATGTGAAGTAAGTTGGTTAGTATAGATAGAAGTGTTGAAGTGGTTAAGTATTTATTTTTATCATATTGTGTCTCAAAAGAGTTTTAACATGCTACTATGTAGTGGCACGTTTTCTCAGTTTTCAATCACCATTGTTCTTTTATATAAAAAGAATGATGGTGAATGTGCAATATTTATATTTAAATATAATTTCCTATATAAATATCAAAATTTGATTTTAACAAATAGACAAAATCTAATGTATCTCAAACGTAGGGAATTGGATCTGCCTTTTTCATGCAGCTTTTGTGTGTTTAGGCCACAGCGTTTGCTGGTTTCTTTCTGAAAGTTTGTGCAGATTCAAAGCAGAGAAGCAGTAATAGTAATTTATTGAACTACAGTGATCATAATGCATTGCACTTATGATGCAAGATGTAGGGGGCAGACACAACGATAAACTTTAGCACTTGTAAACGGTTATGCAATGCAATGCAATAGCCTTATTATTATTATTATTATTATTATTTCTGAGTCTGTGTCAGGGAGATGTTGATCCAGCTCTGCAGTCTGTTTCCAGGTCGCAATTGGTTATAGTGTATGGTGCTTCTGTTATTTTGTACAATGGAAACACTAACACAGCATATTGCAATACAATACTAAGGTGTTTCTGTTATATAGACAAATAATGCAAACATTGAGAAAATAATGTAACCCAGTACATCGCCGTTACAAACTACAGTTTCAAGAATTACTATTAGTACCTGCACAAAAGTAGATATATTGCAGGGTAATGCATGAGGCTGCATTCGAATTTATTTACAGAGCTTATGATATTTTGTCCCCCTCCTATGTGGAGACAGCTGCCACTACGCCATATTGAATACAATAACAACATTTGAACCATAGCCTGTACAAGGTGTTATAGAGATAATCGGCTTTATATTTGTTTTACAGAACTGGCGATGATCAGCTGCAGTAAATTTGCATGAGCAAGTTAGGTAATGTTCATTAATTTCATTAGTTTATAATGGAATGAGAGACTTTTGCGCCTAAGCAAAATTGAGATATTGAGTGGACTAAATGAAATGTCAACCAAAATGCTGCCAAAATACAGCCCACTTCAATATGGACACACCACTGAAAATGGATGAAAACAACTGTCAAACGGTGGGCCAAGGATTTAAGAGTATTTTACAAGTATTTAATAAACATATCCCACGCCTCCTACCCCTGTCACTGAAATTGACTGCCAGCTATTGCAAAACGACCGCTTAAACGCCTTAAAGAAAGCAGGCTGTGCCTCTGTGTGTGTCTGTGTTTGGGATGATATATGTTTTTGTGAGCATGTGCGCCTGTGCTTTGGTCGGGGCCACATGTACTCTTGAGTGCGCATGGGCTCTGTGAGTCCTGCCGTCCCCCTGTGTCGCCCCCGGCTCTAATGCAGCCACTGGAATCAAATCACATCAAGTCAAACTCATTTCATGCCCACCCACCCCCCAACTCCCCTCCCTCTGAATTCCTCTGACATCCCCGGCACCAACAAAAATGTAAGATGACATTAAGGAAGCATGCAAATATCCAGCTGAGCGCACGTAAGGATGACACTGAACACATGCCTGCATGCACGCACACACTCACACACACACACAAGCATCACTACATAAAGATAATTCAAAGCAGTGGCATGTGACAGGTCGTGCACATAATGTCCTTTCCCCTCTACCCCTGTAGTCCCACAATGCCTAGTTGAAAGGACCTGTAGCCCAGCATGTACATCTTCTTTTCCCCCGGAGACAGCATATAATGAGAGAGCACCATTAAGGTTCCAGCAGGAGCCTGTGCCTCTGTGCTGCTGCTGCTACCACCGTTACTCGTGAGGTCTTTTTCTTTGTTAGTTAAGGGGAAGAGCAGTGGCAGACACGTCCCTTGCTCTCTGCTTGTTAGCCAGCAGTAATGACTAGGCTGTGGGGAGCCAGGCTACCAGGCCAAGGTGCTGGAAGCCTGTTCCCCTCTGCTGGCCCTCAGCTTACCGACAGGAAGGGGAACAGAAGCAGACACCACAGCGGACACACTGGGAGGATCAGATCCGACAGACTGGGAAGGGAAGAAAGGAGGGTATTTCTACCTCCGGACAGACCGATACCAAACTAGACCATTACCGACTTACACACGCACACCTGATCCAGCTAGCACCCTGCCTGTTCACAGACCTGCCATTAGATCAATGCTAGCTGAGCAGTACTAAGATTATACAAAATGTACCTCATAGGTTTACTGTTGGTTCTCCAGGATCATGTATTTACAGGGATGAATGATGATTAGAATTTCTAAGCCTGTTTGAATTGGAGAACTTTGTAATAGGCAGCATCTTAGCTGAGGGATCTTCCAGCACAATCAAATAAGACTCGCTTTTATCTCAAGATACAGCATAAAAACAGACCCTGCCTGTGGTGTTTAAGTGCATTATAGAAACGTGCAAACGCATTTCACAGTTGAGTTGCTTCTATGATCTCATATGTTTAGTAGTTTCCAGATGGTCTATGTTTATCTATGATTAGTGATCTATACACACACTCATATCCGGTGTGCTGTGACGGAGAGGTATCATCATGTCTGTTTATTGTGTTTACGTTACACATCAGCAGATCAATAATTCAGAGGGAGACACATGAGCCATCTGCATTACAAGGCAATATAGCAGCAGTAACACGGAATGGCCTGTTTGTCACCATGCCCACTGCATGGTCACCAGGAAGAGCAATGGGAATAACTCTTGTGTATGTCATGCAGTAATAAATGCGTGGATTAAAATGTTGTATGAATAGCATTATACATCTTAATGCACTTCAAAGGCCCATAAACAATGAGCGGTATGATGGACACAATCCTGAGGACACAAACGCTGTTGACTGCAGTTTTACCTGCAAGTGTTTTGGTTTGCAGAGTTAAAGATGAAACCATCGATGCTGCCTGAGGGGTGGATTTTACCATTGTGGAAGCATTTGGTTGCTCACCTCGGCTAGTATCGATGTGAGCCATGGCATGAGCTGGGAAAGCGGTACAAAGACGGGCGCAAGGAAGAATTAGTTTAGTAGTTTACATCAAATGAAATGTAATGAATGAAGCATGTATTGCACTGTGAGCGTACTAGAAAACGTGGCAGTGTCATCTGTGTTATTATCATTATTTTACTATCTACCGCCTCAGCAGGGTCGCAGGCTCTAGTCATCCCTTTTGGTGGAATGCGGATCGAGCGCAACGTTGTGTGAAGACTCACAAACAACATCTGCAGCAGTGGCAACCAGGCACTCCCTCTGTGCATCATTCTGCTGCCAAGTCCGCCCACGTTCCCTCTCATCTGCTCAGACCATCATCCCTTCTTTACCTTCCTTGCTGTTTCTTACCAGTCGTCCAGAAGACCCGTCTATCGTGTGGACTGTTCACTTAGCACAGGCCCAGTCTGTGGATTCACTTGAATGGAACTGAGCTGAGCTGACTGCAGTGCTGAAACACAATAGGCAGTGCATTATTGATTATGTTTGTGATCTAACCTTGGTGCTCAGGAGTACCACCCCCCACCCCTCCGCACCTATGAATAATTTCTGCAGGGAAAGGGTGAATTTTTTCACCCCTTAATGGAAAGTTGGGTGAACTGCGAGAGATTTCCAATAACTGGATTCTGGCTTTCAAGTTCAGCTCCCTCTGTTTACCCAGCACTGGATTTTATTTCTGGGCCTGTCAGAGGTCAGCATGGCAGACTGAGACAAATAGAAAGTCTGTACAAGAGTGAAAAGAGAGCGTTCTATTATAAATAGATGCCATCAATCAGGGGAATGTCCTTCATTTGGCATGCGTCAGTCCTGGAGGGAGAAATGCATATTCAATCTTGAACAATGAGTGTCAGTCACAGCGCTTTCACCAGACACATGACAGCTGTGCACAGGGGGCTGGTGATACACTTGGAGAATAGAAGCTGCAAGCGAGTGAGGGGGTGAAAGCCCAATCATTGCACCAGGGAACTGAATAAGCAACAAACGGGTTCCCTCCACAGAGGAAGATTTATGGAGTTCCCTGGGCTGTCTAGACTAGTGTCAGTTGTCAATTGACAAGACGCACATGTAACATTACATATGTGCAACATTGCTACCATGTCTTTATGTGCGACATGGCTGACTCGTAGCGTCCTAGAGCAGGGGTGGTCTCTCGAGCGATCGTCGCGACTGGAAGGGGGGCAGTTTGTTGTTGGCGTGTTATTGAAACAAAGATGCAGCTGCTCCCAGTCGGATCACAATGTTCCGCCAGCAGTTGAAGTGTTTAGTATTTCCCTTCACTTTCAGCTTTTACAAAGTCGTGTTGTGTAAACTCTGGCTCTACCAAGTATTAATAAGGCCGCAGCGGCGCCTGCACTGGATAGAAGAGAGGACGAGACAGAAACGCTCCCCTTTTGTGGCAACATGTGATTTTATTTCAGTTATTTTGCTGTGTGGGAGACGGAGTATTAAAAGGAGGGATTGTGTTTGTAGGTGTGATTGCATCAGCTTAGCGTTCACTCAGCCTGGCACACTGTGTATTGAGTTTTTTCATCTGCTGTTAGTTAATGTGATTTAAGCAACAGGTCCTGCTTAGTGGCAGGGCGTGTGGAAAAGAGAGATGCGGCGGCTGTTTTCTCAGGATCCCTGAGGGGGGGGTCAGGGAAGACAGTGTTCCTGTATTTCTCTTTAATTGCATTTAGGAACCTTCATCCCCCAGAGGTGATGCAGGTTTTCTTCTTGAGCCTTCTGTCTTTTTTTTCTTTTTTCTTTTATTGTCCTCCGGAGGAATGCAGAGTTGGACCCTTTTAGCGCCAAGCCCGAACGACTACACTAAAACAGGCTCTGGTTTTGAGAAGCCACAGAGGGAATGTTTGCACTGTAGCCTGTAATTGTCAGTTTCATTACACTAACAACCAATGCTATATCCGAGTCAAGCAAGTCGAGGCTGAATGTAGTGAATGTGATTAGTGTCTCCGGCAAAGCAGAAACCCTTCAGCCTGATGATAGGATTGTTTTCCTACAACACTTGAATAAACTCTTGTTGAACCGGTCAAACGAAATTATGCCACACGTCGCTGCAGTGCTCCATCTCCAACAACATCAAAAAACTCCTTCCACGTGACGGTTTACACATGGAACTGTTATACAATCTACACATTAACTACAAAAGACTTACAAACAGGTCACATCGAGTGGAAGAAGCATCCAAGCGGAAGCTGATGGGCTGAGCAGACACACACACACACACAGCGCCAGACTCCGAGCCCGGAGTGGAGGAGACGGAGGGGAAGTCAGGCAAACAAACGAGCACGGACCCGAAGCAGAAAACACAACCTGACGGGGATGAGGAGTTCTGTCAATATGGCTTGTGTTGTGACGCATGCAGGTTGCTGTGGTGGAGGGACGAGGAAGAGGCGAGGCTCTTTAAAAAAAGAAGAAAAAGGACGGAGAGGGGTGGTAAGCATAGGTTATGAGGTGCAACAATTGGGTTTTGATGTGGAAATCGTTCCCGAACTCTAGTCATTTCTGTCTAATCTACAACCAAACTCTGTTCTATCCAGTCCAACATTGCAAAGTAATTTCTCATCATTAAGTGAGGGTAAGCAGTATTTGAACATTTTCAAACAACCCTGACCCAAAGCAATTAAATGGAACATTTAGCCAGGTCTGTTCCAGGCAGCTCCCGGTGGGTTTGGGTTTAAATGTAAAGCTCTCTCAAAAATCTGTAAAGATGAGGAAGAGGAAGCCGGCGACTAGAATAATGCAATAGGGAGTAGAGCAGAGAGTTGAGAGGAGGACAGCAGTCGGGCTGTAGCGCGGCACAAAAAACACCCATCTCAACTTGTCAATTATTCATTTCGTGCCCGTCGCCAGTCCATCACGGGGCCAATACAGACGGACGAATGCTTACAGCTGTGGGCAATTTCGAGTTTTCATTTCATCTCACATGAACGTCTTTGGAGTGTGGGAGGAAACCGGAGCACCTGGAGGAAACTCAAAGGGAAGAGCAAACACGGAGGGGGAAGTTGACGCAGAAAAGAGCAGAGCTGAGCGTGAGGGGACTTCTTGCTCGGAGGTGACATACTTATTATCACAGAACCAATCAGCGCATTTTCAGTATCTGCAGAATTGTCTTAAAAGAGTCATTTTAGGCCGCTTTAATGTGTCTTATGCAAGAATGTCTTTAAACCGGGTGACATTTCAAAATATATGGAATGCTGGTTTATTTCAATAGGAAGGCGTTTGCGTGATAAAATGCCTCGGAAGTTATCTTGTAATCAACTGTCTCCTGCAATTGCCAGATATTTTTTCTCTCTTGTCTTGGAAAAAAGCAAGACTTTAGGCTTTAACAGAGGATGAATAAATGTCACTTGTTACTGGTGACGCGTTTTCGCAGCGTGGGGATTTAAGGTCACAGAGCAAAGGAGCTAACGGTTGAAGACAAGAGAATGGAGGTAATGTAGCAGAGAGCAATGAATCGGTGGGAGCTGTGTTGCTGTTTATAGAACTCCTTCTCTGTATTAGTCAGGACTCGGGCCCCTCAGGGAACACTCTTCATCTCCCCCTCTGTCTGTGTCTACAACCGCCATCTTTCTTCTGATTACCACCTCCCTCGCTCCCACTTTTCCTACCACACAGACTTTTTCTTTTATCTTCCCCCTCTGTCTTTCTCTGTGACAGTTTTTTTCCCTTGGTGTCCTTGTTGTCTGGGCATTCTTGTACTGTTTACTTTCCCCTCTTCCTTGTTCTTAGTCTTCCTCCTCTGCTGCTGCTGCTGCCCGGGCCTGTTCTGCCACCGCTCTTTTCTCCATCTTTTCTTTCCCCCAGTCGTTGCTTTATGATTCAAGCCCCTGACCTCGGAGAGGACGCTTTGACTTGTGGCAGGGGGGCTACTTTTGCCCTGAGCCAGGGCATAATGGGAGTTAACTGCTGACTGTAAATTCTGTCGCAGAAGATGAGTGAGGTAGGGAGTGTTCAGGGGTGGGGTGCACTGCTTATTGCGTTGGAAATGTAACTTATTGCACAAGAGACCGCAGAGCCCCCTGTTCTCGTCAATCTTGGCTTTTATTGGGAAATTGCAATAGGAGATCAGGACAATTTTTCTCAATGTCTCCCTCTATTGCTCGCGTCCCCTTAACCGCCGGCTTCACCCTCAGACACATCCCCTCTCTGTCTGTTCTCGCTGCGGTGCCCATTTCTGATCTTCTCCCTTTACTTTCCTGCCAGCCCTGTCACTCGGACTGTGGTTACACTTTGCCCCGTTTCTGTGTGATTTTTCATACCTGGTCTGTTCACTGGTTCACACAGCTGCGTCTCCACACTTATATCAACTGCGGCTGTATTAACTGAAACACCCTGTTTAGAAATACTCTCTTTTTATGAGGCTCTCGTTGTAGATTGCGGCCAAATTACATAGACTTGCTTACATAGAATGTGAGCCTGTCCACTTCCAAGACTTGTTTCAAAGGTCTGATTGTAATCTGAGCAAAATCCATATTCAGTGGATCCAGGCGTATCACATTATGTGTCACCGCATATTCAGGTGATAAAAATCACACAATTTAGCACAGTGTAACAGAAGACGTTCTCTCTCCCTGTCCCCCCGTCCTCTTTATTTCTCTTCCTCTCTCTCCCTGCCTCTTAGGCCACTGATTTTCTTCCATTATAGCTTCTTTTCTCTCTCTTTTCTCTCTTGTGTATTCAGTCAGTCATTACGCCTCTTTGAAGTGACTGAATGAAGGTTGGCACCCTCTGTATGGGGTCACCACAGGCCCCACCACCCTCTCTCGCTGCCCCCACCACTCCAGCTCGTCCCGGGCACCCCAGGCCGTGAAAGGTCAGCCGTCATTGGGACTCATTATGAGGAACAGAAATTGGAACAGACAGGAAGTGTGTGTGTGTGTGTGTAGATCCAAGCAGTAATATACTGTAAGACAGATGGATTACGTAGACCCTGAGCTTCCCCTTTTCTCGCAAATAATGGCGGTCAAGGTTCTTTGGCTTTCACAGAGTGTTGCATATCTCAACCCTGCTGTGCGTAAAGTAAATGGTAAATTTGTAATGATGCTTAGATCAACAATTTCTCAGCAACCCATCCCATCCCCAAGTAAACACTCAAACTCTCACACACACACACACACACACACACACACACACACACTCTGACACTTAGTGTCCTCTCTGCTCTAGGCATGATACATGCAGCTGCTTGGCACTGACACTTGGCTCTTTCTCTTCTCTCTCAAACACACACACACACACACACACACACACACACACACACACACCGTTGCAGAGCCAGTTCATCACCCTCATTGACACGGTGAATTTACAATGCTGTCCTTGACAACGTCTGAGCCCCGAGATCCACCTTCACTCGTCAGGAGACAGATTGGGTTGGCAGGTGGGGCTCCCGCCCAGGTCCACGTTTTTATTTGGACATAAAAAGTAATAAAACAGAGGAATGATTGGTGCTTTTTACTGCTAATCGTGTGTCCCTCTGTCCCAATTAAAAACTTGTTTGCATAAACCACCAGCACAAACATGCCCCCCCCACCCCCACCGTGCCAATGAGGTGTGTGGGTGCCTGTGTGTGTGTGTGTGTACACACCTATCTCTTTGTCACCGTGTGAGTGCACGTGCGCGTGTGAATGCGTGTGCATGTGTATCCTGCTGTCAGCGAATTCTCCACAGAGATAACCTTGAAGGAGAGGCTGTGTGCTTAGCTCTGATACTGAATGCCAAGCTGCAGCGGGATCAGCGGTCGCATGGCTCGAACTTCTCTGAGACCTTTAGCCACTTCTGCAAGACTTAATCCCGAAATTGCGATGAGGTGGGCTGCCTTCAGCGCTCAAGTGGCGGCCCTGCTCAGTTGGCGCTCGATGATGAAAGTGTGTCATTGGCTCTTTGAATACACAACCCTCTTTGAAAAGCGCTGACAAATATTGGATTTTTCCAACTCTTTGGTAATCCTGTCCAAATTATGTCTCCATTAGTCCGACCGTTATATTGGCAGGCTGACTTTATTGACGGATTCTGATAGACTTTATCTGTGTGGCTGAATTAACCTGTTAAGAGGCTCTATGTTGTTGGGCCCCTAGTGACCTGTGGCCTCCCATTAAGTCAATTACAACCAATACATTCAAATTACAATGCTCTTAAAACTAGATTTTCAAATAGGGACCCTCAACAAGACTTGGAATCAGTATAGGCTATGTTACTGTATTTTAGTGGTGCTATTTTCCTTGCTGAAATGTGCAAATAATCTTTTGGCTTTCGAGACCCCTCAAGATCTGTGGCCAGGGGGCAGTTGCCTGCTTTGCCTGGTTTGAAATCCTTGAATATTTTAGTCATTATGTAAAAAAAAAAGTACAGTTTACTTATCATTCAATTGTAAAATATTTTACACACATATCTTTCCAAGATATTTATGTTTCTATGTATCGGTATCTATTATCTATATCTGCCTCATAAATACACATATTACAAATAAAGAACTTTGGTGTGTGCAGGGTCTTTGTATTTCCCCATTCCACATCTTAAGTTGTTTTCTCTAAGTATTATGTTCGTACATGATGGTCTTGATGCTGTTTTGAATAATTATTCACTGCCAGAAGGAAAATTCTGGTGCAGAAACACAAAATGTCTTTTTATTTGAGTTTATCTTAATTGTTTTGCTTTAAAACAGTCTGATTTGAAGATACTGACCTCACATCCTTCTCAGCGCATTAAAACCCATTAATTCCCATAAACAAATCCGGGGACATGATCTCGGTGTACTCCGTGTTAGCTCCGGCCTTTCCATGTGTATATATTAAAGCCCAGCGGGCGTCATGCCATTTACTATCCCAGGTCACCATCTATCCGTTTTCTTCTCTTTCCCCACGCACGTCCCCACTCCAGGCTTTCTCTCTGCCATTTAGCCTCAGTTAATGGACTCCACTACATTCAGCTTCGAAGTGCTGTGAAGTAAACAGCAGCTCATGAAATATTCACCACTCTCCTGTATGTGTGTGAGGGTGTATGTCTGTGTGTGTGTGTGTGTGTGTGTGCAGTCAGGCATACCTTACTGAGCCGGGTGACTCCCGCACATCCACTCATGGGCACACACATGCACAGAAAGTGCCGGGGCGCCCCGAAAAGCTAACGGTGTCTCCGCATCTCGGCTCCGAGCCAACATAAAAACGAAAAGGAGCACTGGGAGTGGGAGCACTCTGCGGCTGGATGACTCAGACGTTTGCTGGTATTCATATTGATGGAGAAAAATCACGGTTGTCATACTCAAAATTTAATTGTTGTGTTTTGGTTGCAAATGGCTGGAAACGGGAGCAAACGTTTCAAGTTGCCATCCTTCTTCCTGAAACATTTGTGTTGTTTTCCTCTGTTGCTGCTGCTTTTTGGACTGAATACATTATAATCCATTGATTCTTTTTTCTGTTTCTGTCTTTGCTGGATTGGTGTATTTGAAATGTCTCAACCCTGTGTTCCCGACACTGGTGTGGTCCGTCCCTGGGGAACTGGGGTAGAAGCTGAAAGGTCAGAGGATTGAACCTCCAGACCAGCTGAGAAAATAACCAGACGAGCTGCTCAGTGGCCATTTGTAGAAAACTGTGGCCGCATCAGGCTGCTATCAGGTGGAAATGAGTGTAGCTTTATGGCTATAAAGAAGGCTGTTTCTCAAGAACTGCTTGCTCAGCAAACCAGATAAGTAATGGTTAAAAATTGCTGCCAGAGTTTGAGTTGATGTTTCTCTTGCTGCATTTCTGTAGTCCAAACACCTGCAAGCTGCCTCCTCCTCATTGTGCTCATATTGAGAATCATACTGGTCATATACTGGAAGGACTATCCAAAATTTATTTCACACACATTTGACAGTATCTGCACAAAAATACAGCTCCTCTCCAAACGTAGGTCACAATCACCTTCATCTGTCAAATAGATATTTCTGCCTCGCAGCTATAGATGTTTTTCACTTTTTCCCCATTGGCGTCTTTTCAATGCTGCTATGCATCCCTGATCTCCTACCTGTCTGTCCAGTCACGGGCATCATTCCTCTGCCACCACCGAAACATGTATGACATCTTGCTGCAAATCCCCCTTAGGGTTGCTCCTGGCAATACACGCTTATACACTCTCCTGCACCAACATAGATGAGAAGCGACTTTTATATTTACTTATTTATTTATATAGTATAGACGACGCTCCCTTCTAGTTGTCCCCAAGCTGGTGTGATGGTGTTGGTGTAATAGAAGCCGTCCTCGGCCAAGCTCCATGCATAATTCAGTGGTGGACCTCATCGTGATGCTTATTGCCTGGAGACCGGAGCGCTCTGATAGATGACCTCTGCTGCGGCCTGAGTCACGCTGAAGATTCACCAGCAGGACTGAAAACAGGTCGTGTCTGCGGACCCCTCAGGCTCCTGCATGTTGCTGCAGCACAGGGGACTTTAGCGACAGCGGTGACAGTCCGCCCCACAGTGCCACATGTACCGCACCGGCCTTCACCGGGCTGAACAGCCCCCCTCGGTTGCCGTGACAACAAGGTGAAGGGCATTGCGGGAGAATGAAGGTGTTTGAAACGTAAGGTCGAGAGGAAGATTTGGGGGACGAGCAGACGAGAGGTCCCGTTCATGAACAGCAGAGGCCCACTTTCACCTTCCACTTATAAAGTAGGAGGACTGAACATTCAAAAAGACGGTGTGACATATTTAACTTTGTCCAAAGGAGCTAAGACCTCGCACTTCCACTTTACTTGGAGGACGAGGGAGAAGGGGATTGGTGGAAGATAGCGGAATAAAAAAGAGGCACTATATGACCAACTCAAAAATTCCACGCTCAGCATATCTGTCACACAGTCTGACTGTGCCACAGTGGGGAACTTTTATTTATTTATTTATTTAACTGGCATTATTATAATTCCCATTATTTATGAATCCCCTTGTTCGTGGCAACTCAAGGGCAGATGTGAGAGGTTTGAGAAAATGCAAAAATCTTCAGCGCTCTGCTCGCACTTGATTATATCTCTGGTGGAATATTACGCTGCCGGATCTTCATCAATTGAATAAATTGTAGAAAAGTATGATTTTCTCCTTAATCAGGCCACATTCTGCTGACACAGGACTCAACCTCTCCTCATTCTTTAAGTTAGAAAACACAGCGATCTGAAACTATCAAAAGAGGGACCGCAAACGTGTTACTCCTCTTCTTTGCCATTTAATCAGAGCCAAGGCTAAAAGAAAATCGTAAAACCACTCATTTTCTGAAGCCATTGACTGGATATGCTAATTGCCGAAATGTGCAGTTATTAAAGATGGCATTAATTTCAAAACGGAATTAACCAATAATCCTAAAGGTTTTGTACCCTCGGAAGTTATAGTACATCTCTTTGAATAATGATTATCGGGTACTTCCAATATTTAATTGCAGGTGGTTGATCTCAGGTTCTTTTACCTAACCTCTACACACTGCATGCTCCCAGTAATGTGTCCAGATTAGCTCACGCTGTTGTGTCAATTTGCTTTTGCTAAAATTGGTGCTAGTGTAACAATTTCACCAAACGTGTGAGGTCAGCAGATTCCACTGCCACTTCCACCAATCAAATACCCACAATTATGAAGTTTAGTGCGACAGATCTATTTTTCAATGTGCTTGGTCATTATGCTGATCATTTTTAGTTTGACCTTGTAAAATTTTATTAGTTTGGATTTTAGGGCTATTAAAGGGGCACTGTATTGCACTTCCATTAAGTTGGGGAACTTGCACAAGACAAATAAAAAAAAGGATAGTCCAAATCAAAGCAGCAGAGGGTGACTTATCCTGACTTGGATCTCACAATTCCCATAATGCAACTCCATAGAGATGTTCTTTAGGCTAGACCCCTAATTTTTTAAATTACACGCCTCCAGTTTGTAACCTGGGTCTTTTGTCATAATGGAAGACAACCCTGATGACATCCACTGTGATATTTATTTTGAGAAAGATTATTTTAAGGCTGCAGAAGAAATTATAAAATTGGTGCAGTGCACCTTTAATTAAAGCATTCTTACTTTTACTGCATTTGTTATAGCCAGGTGACAAGCAAAACTTTGCATTTTTTTAAATAGCTGTTTCCTCTCAGTTTCTCTGGACTTATATAACTGCAAGGAGTTCATGTTCATTTACCCAATGTTCTGTTAATATACCACTAATATATTACTAGCTCAGCTTGGCTTTCAAGTATAAGCAGAGTCGACTAGCCTAACTTGAAGTGTTATCTCAAAAATCTTCCCATATCCTGTTTGGCAGCAGTTGGCTGCCTCATCCAACAGTTTTAGTCTACTGAACACAAACCTCATTATGGCTCCTCAAACACAGTGACAAGGGTTTTTGCAGCCTGCCTTTTAGTAAAGTCCCAGTCGTGCATTAGCTGGTGGAGTGCTACCCTCTCGCAGCTCTTATTTTCCATAATAAAACACAGCTCAGCACATCCTTGTGCTGCATGCATAAAGAGAAGCCACCCTTGTGTCATCCTGGGTTAGTCACAACAGGAGCACCGGCAAGGAAGGAACGTCGGCACAGATTTCAATAATACCACATCATTCAGTAAGAAAAGGGGGAGAATTTGCACCTTATTGTTTCAGTGATCTCAGCTGCTACTTTCTGGGCAGTTTCCACCAATGAAGCATGAATAGTCTCTATGGTATTACAGCATGGCACCATTTATGTCCTACATATCAGCGTTGCTGCCATGATAAACACGATGAACTAGTACTGTTAACCTACTTCTGTGCTGCCAGGCGAACCCCAGCAGGAACACTTTCCCTCTGTCTTCAACGCTCACAGGCAGAAGCACCAGAGAAACTGCAACGTGTCAATCAACCCCACTCCACCGCCGCCACCACTCACACAGAGTCTAAGATGTTTGGCATTATTCCAGCACTCTTTGGTACACACTCAGAGATGATAGCGCACATGCACACAAACTTCGATGTCGTGCACACACACACACACACACCTGCCAGTCTTCATCCCATCACACGACTAGTCTCAGTTGCATGGCAGGGCTTTGTTGGGGAGTTGACAGCGAAGGTTGCTTCATAAACCCGGCACGCATCCATCTCCGTCTCCCTCACTGCTTTGGCATGAAGAGAAGTGATGATCCAGGGATTTTCATTCCCTCTGCTTCATTGAGCTCACCGTATCACCTTGACGATGTTGCATTCTGTCACAGTGGCAACAGGGATGGCAGTGGGCACTTGGTAAGGCGTAAAATGCTTGGGGAGATCTTTGGGATTCAGTTGTCTCCAAACAAATCCATTAACGGTTGTGCTAAGCGCGAGGGAGAAAGTGTTGGAAGTGGGTTGTGGTAGATAAATTAAAAGATTTCATTGCCAATGCTGAAATATTTCTCAAATAATTTCACCAAAATCAAAATTCTTGGTTGTGTAATGGCGCCTGTATGAGTGTGTATGTGACAGTTAGAGCTTTTGAGAGAGACTACAGTGTGTGTGTGTGTGTGTGTGTGTGCGTGTGTGTGTGTGTGTGTGTGTAATGTGCAAGCAGGCAGGACGTAGAAAGTGGAACATCCCTGTCCTGCTTCGACAGCAATGCAGCATAGCTCAGGGACTGCACATCACTATGTAAATGCAAATTGCAGTGTCATGCTGATCAATCCTGTAGGCTGCTGAGACAGGGTTATGTCGGGACCATCATTCTGTCCCTGTTCTGTGCTCTCTGATTCTGTGTGGCGCTGTATGAGGCATGTGTGATTTGTGTTTGTCTGTTAATCTTGATTGATGATTTGAATTTGCCTCTGTTTGACAAGCACAGGAAGTATTTGCAAGACAAAACTTTGGGTAAATAGCTTAACTAACTGTCATGTCTTTCTTTGTTTACAGGACACAGCTCCAGTAAAAGAATCCCGTGGGACAGGAAGGAAACAGCGAGACGGTGTGGGACGAGGTGGTCAACACGGAGCTGGGTGGAGGAGAGAAGACACCAATCAGGCTGTCGATACGCAGTCTGCTGAGCATGCTAGCCATGCTTTAGCACACACAGGAAAGGCTGGTTCATCGCCGGAGAAACACCCAGTGACTTTTCTCACACACTCCTGAGCTACAAACGCACGCATCTCCCTCTCATCTGTCATTTACTGTACACCACACCTGCAAAGATGCCAATGCCAAGATTGGCACTGTGGCACTTGTGGTGACGGGGCACAGAGTGTGTGTGCATATCCGGCACGCGGGCCGGTGGGTCGGCGGGCGTACTTGCACACCAAGAGGCATTTTTGGGTGGACGAGGCTGAACCATGCGGCCCTGGGCGGGTTCATGGCGTTGGATTACCCTGGTGCTGTTGGCCTGGGGCACACTCCTCTTTTACATCGGTGGTCACTTGGTGAGGGACAGCGAGCACCCGGAGCGGTCGAGCCGGGAGCTCTCCAAGATCTTGGCGAAGCTAGAGCGGCTCAAGCAGCAGAATGAAGACCTGCGGCGCATGGCCGAATCGCTCAGGTAACGTCACGCTAGTTGTTTTTAGAACTGAGTCGCTTGATTGTGACAACACCAAACATTTCTTTCTTCAAATAAGTGTGTTAACATGCACACTTGTATTCTGCTAATGCGATTGCACATTTAAAATCATATCCTTGTTTCAGAAACCTGAATAAGCACTTTCCTGGCTGTGAGTAACCTGAATATGAGCTGGAGTACTGTGATTGAAACCAGTATACGGCGTGTCAACACTTTATCCAGGTTCCCGCCTGCCATGCGTGTGCTCGAATTATGTGGTAGTGAGTCATTAAAGGAAAAAAAACGATGATATACAATATAATAATGAAAGTCTGACACAACACGGGTAATGCAGAAGATAAACTGTATTAGTGCCCTCGAATCCAGATCGAGGGGTAAACGCAGCAGGCAAGGCCAGAGTCCAGGCTGCCAGAAACCAAAGTGGGTTCATCATCAACCACCGAGGTGACTCAGTCGGTCAGAGATAATGTCGAGGAGTGAAAAGACATACAGTACCTGCACACAGATGTCTGGAAACCTGGATAAATTACCTGGTTTCTCCGTGCCATGCAGACATCATATCCCAAATATGATCGAAACTAAGATGAGATTAAAAACCGGGACATTAGTGTTCAAGTAAACATACTTAATGAAAGGTAAGCAGGGTATTTTAGAAACAAACCTCATCACCGTCTTCCTTTTCCATTATAATCCACAGCTCAACATGTCCTTATCCATGGCTTTGGCAAGAAAGCCGGAGCTTTTCTGTTCATCTGCTTGAGTGGAAAAGTCGCATAGTTTTGCAGTTTTGATTTGTATTTGCTTAGGCCAGTTGAGTGGTTTGGTGAAATGCATAAGTTTCCAGAGTTTTCTGGATCTGTGGGTCTGAGATTCTGTGTGCAGTTTAGCCAACAAATGTGTTGCACCCCTTTTGCTTGCCTGGTCAGTATATTATAGTTTTTTTTTTATCTATGGTGCAATGCATCATTCCCTTAAGTTTCTCCAATTAAGTCTAACCTCTAGCTCCCTGGTAGTCCAATCAGAGTCATTCTACAAATGCCAGAATGTGGCATTGAGATGATTGTTTCCTTAGATTTTGAGAAAATGCAATCAGCATCTTGTTCCGCGTAAAGTTGAACATAGTTTCATCAACAGCTGATCAGTGGTGTCTGAGATGCTGTGATGACAGACAAATGGCTGGACTGTCACACACCTCGCCAGACTTCATTGTGTTGTTTTGGTAGACAATAGCAAACTGTGCGAGCCCATTAACCACACAGCATCAATCACACATTCAAGCTGTGTGAAACAGAGAGACAGATTCAGAATCTTCAGATTCAGAGAGACAGGTTCTGCTCTTATTCTCCGCACGCTGACAGTGTTTCTCTTTACGCATAAACACTGGGTCTGTGCATGGATGTGTGCGCGTCTGCGAGTGTGCACGCATGTAAAGGGAATGCAGAAGTGCGTCCCGGCGTGTTCCATATTAACAGGGAACTCGAGCTTCAGATGTTGCCATTGCTGCTCCTCTTGTGATATTCCGATTCACTTTGATGCAGGGCCCTCATCAGTGCACACAAGCATGAAAACACACACGCGCATGTTGCTTCAGACAGCTGGTCCCTGATTAAATCCCCTGCTTTTGTAATTATTCAAAATTGGCTCAAAAACAAAGGTGGAATTCATGGCATAAAAAACAAGTGCAGCTTTGAGTCGACCTGTGTCCAGATGGGTCCCCGGCACACTGCACGCTTGTTGCTTGTTATTGAGTTCGGTTGTTGATCTGGGACCAAGGCCTCCAGAGTTGTTTACTGGGGCAGCGTTACGGTGCCTCCTCAAGTCCCTCTAAGCTTCAGCTAAGTATCAGGCACGGCAAGCCAAAAGCGGGCGACTGGCTTGCCGAGGTTAAGCTTTATGAACTATCGACAGGGACGGGGGTTGGTTTGTCCCGTTCAGTTTTGTCTTCCTGTGTGTGTGTGTGTCTGCATGCATGCAGTGGTCAGATACTGGCCCAGGAGAGAGCTCCACCACCGCCTCACTGTAGTGTCTTTTTTCCTTATATTAGAGCCCTAATTGACACAAAGAGGCTGTTAGTGAGCTGCCCATCATTCCTGCCAGGGCCCCTCCTTTCTCTGTCCATCACCTCCTCCTGTTCCTCGTTTCACTCCTTCACCTCCCTCCTCCTCCTCCTCCTCCTCATTCCACTACCAAACTGCTGACCGAGGCATGGCACTGAGCCAGACTCCAGCCGGCAGGTTGTCACAGACTGACAACTCACTAGCTCACTGATCGACTAGGCCAACGCATGCCTAACCCAATCCACTAACTTATTCGTTCTGCAGATTTGGACTGACAACATGAATCTCTGAATGTTGTACAAGAAGCAGAAACGGTTCTTTGCAAGTGCCCCGCTGACATTGGATAATAAAGAAGGTTTCATCCAAAGCACCTAACATTCGCATCAGTGCATTCATTTTTTATGAGGGGCCTCAGAGAGATTTAAACCCATAAAACTGACATTATTAGACCTTTGTGTTGAATTGTTGCGCAGTAGAAACCCACTGCATTGAGATTGATTTATTGTTCGGAGCAGGATTTAACTTGGTTAGTGCCATCACACCACAGCAGCAGCAGATGGATGTAAAATGCATTATTGGGCAGTGTTGTGCATTCATTACTACCTGAAGGGATCTTGTTTACGCTGTTCATTCGCTTTATGATAGAGAGTGATAGTCATGCTGAAGCAGTTTGCATGGAATATTGATTTTCCTGATCCCAAATTGCAAGTTTGTATAGCGTCTCTGAGACGAGGAAGATACTTAGTTATTCAGCCAGCTCAGTGGATTTTGTACACCCCACTGATCGTGTTTTACCAACTTTTTCGAGAGCCTCCATAATGTCAACATCCGAATGGAATTGTCTTGAGAAATTAATCAATCTATCAATCAACACTCCGATTCAAATTAGCATCACCTGGCTGGCCTACAGATTCAGTCCAGTGATTTGGTTATTCAGGCCATTCCTGAGCGATTTGAGTGACAGGCAGCATGCCATCCTACCAATCACCCAGCAGCGTTAATGAGAGGTGAGCACGAGGTCGAGTTGCTCAGTCTGTCTGGCTCCGCCCTCTCTGCAGCTGTCAGTCACCTCAGGCACGAAGCCACGGCCCCTGCAGAGACAATGACACGCGCCAGCCTGATGGTGTGACATCGGAGGGAGCGAGGGGTGAGAGTGACAGCTGGGCTGAGCGATGAGGACCTGATCGATCCCCTAGGCATGCCAAGAGAGGGATGGAGGCTGGTGCAGAGGAGGCAAAGAGGAGGGGAGCATGATGGATGGCGTGAGGACTGCACTAAGTAAAGAGCAGCAAAGAGGAAATGAGGACTAAGGGGACGAGGAGAGCTGCAGAGACCACAGTCTGCACTAAAACCTTATCTGCACATGGTACTTTTTGCATATGTCTGCCTCATTTGGGTCCATATCTTTGCTTTTGTGAGTTCACCCATGTACACGGCGGCTCCTTTATCCTGTCATGGTTTTAAACCAGTGTGGCCCCACCAAACAGATGCTGCTGACGCTTCCAGACCTAAACTCCCATCGACCCGTTCATCGCTCAGGCCCGGTGAGGGAAGGTCTACTGCTACCGCGCACACTAGCCCCCATTGTGGCAGCTGTCTGTGGTCAGGACATCTCTGTCAAGTCTGGCTCGGAGCGGAGCTGGCCTGCTCTGGATATACCGAAGCGTTGAAGCATGCGAAGCAAGAATGCACCAATCAGAATCAGTTTACAACTGATTCGACACAGAAACACGCATCTAATGTAGTCCACACATACAACACAGTATGATACAGTCAGACTAAATATATGGGGATTGCATTCCGAGCAGCAGTGGTAGATTTTCATGCTAAAACCAGACTTTTCCACTCATTTGCAGTGTTTACTTGCCTTTCCCCACTAGCACACTCCTGTGGTTTATTACTTGGACTTATTGGAGTCAAGTGGTTTGGTGTAACACAGTGAGTTCACAGGAAAGGCTGAAACATGTCAGTCCAGTCTCTGATGCATTACGGGGCAGTGACGCACACATCCGCACATATATACACATCCAGAGCAACAGTGAATCAAACACCCCCCCCACACACACACACACACACATGTAAAGCCAAATTGCGTTCATGTAGCCTGCTTTCATCCACACGTCCCAAAACACTTTACATCTCCATCCATATGTATGGCTTCCCAGCTAAGCACATAGGTTTTCTTTTGAAGTTATCCAGAGTATATTAAGCTTTACCGCGGAAATATGCATGTGCCGCAGTGCCACCCAGGCCCCCACTTTTCAAACTGCTCCACCCGGCTGTGATCACCCTGTGAACTCCATGGTTACCGGGTGCAGGGGCAGGAGCCAGTGGAGCGACAGCTGGGGCAACATTTCAGAGGAAACTGGGTTGCATGCTGAACCTCACCTGCTTTCCGGCTCAGTGCTTTGTGCCGCTGGGCCTCATCACCCTCTGCTTTCATAGCTTGTCTTTCACTCTGCAATACCCCCCCCCCACACACACACACCTTTCCGCCCCGCCTCCCCTGAGTCAGAGTTTTTCTCATCTGTTACCTCTCCTGTATCGTTTGATTAAGACGCTGTTGAATCCAGCTGCCTTGTCAAGTCTCTGCTTCAGGTCCTCTAGAGATACCGTCAGGGATCATTTGTGTATTTGTGCACGGCATTTGCCTCCTTCCTGTGTGTGTGTTTGTGTGTGTGTGTGTGTGTGTGTGTGTGTGTGTGTGTGGGTTGTAATACCGCTGAGTGTTTGGATATATTTATATATCTACATATCTCAGTTGGGGATGCTCGTGTTTTGCCTGCACCAGCATTGTGTCTCAGCAGTTTATGTCTCTTTGGAGCATGGTAGCTAACCTCTGTACCACGTCTCTACTCATTAGCCTTTGCTGGTCTGGCCTATTTCTTCTGCCTTGTTCGAGGAGATATCGTGTTGCTTTATGTTACAGTTTTAGCAGCTCTTAAAACCCCTGGGAAATGATGTCACTTAGGAAATAGTCCTACTTCCTGTACAGTGGCAACAAGCAGGTTAGGGTGTGGCCTTGAGATCCTTTGGAATATTGTTCGCCCAGACTTAGCTGTGAGAATAGATAGTAGAGTTGATACTTGGAATGGAAACACATCTGGGTCTTATTTCAAAAGATCCGTGTCGGGCAGCAGAAATGGGCACACCGCAGATTTCACAGAGAAAAGAAGCGTGAATTTAAGACAAACAGATACATACCTGTGATGTCACAATGGTATGAAAAGGTTACATAATGTTGGAGCTAAAATATCCTCTTTTTTCTCCTCAGTTATTTCCACGGCTTTGAAGCACAATGCTCGGTTAATGCTCAGTGACATGGGAGGCCGTGGCTTCTCGGGGGCCGAGGCTTGAACAGTGAAGGGGGAGTTGTGCAGCAAGAAGGGCTGTTGTAACTTAAAAAGCATCATCTTTATGCCTGCCAGCAACTGATGTTCCTCACTGGGGGAGCAAATTGAGATTCATGCCTTGATGACTCATTAATATGGTCTTTGTAGCACTTCACCAATGCCCCTGTGCATTTTAATATTCCATGTTTTAATAGTTTCATGTAGAGGAATTGATTTGGTATAATGTCAGTGCCTGTTCTTTTTTTTCTCCTTGGCTGATTTGAACACTGTGTTCTGAGCATGTCAGAGTGCTCATTTGTGTTTTCATTACGTGCATGCATTAGTTACTCATAGTTCATTGACACAGATCTGTGAACAGGCTTATTTCTATCTTATTTCTATCTGTATTTATCACATAATTGAGAAAACACTGAAAATGTGCAGTTTTAACACGGATCGATTTACATATACGCAGTTGAAAATAGCTTATTACATTAATGTGGAATACATTAAACGGATTGAAAGGCTGCTCAAACATCATTTCAACTATAATGAGCAATTAGGCCTTGCAAGATTATCAGCTGTACATTTTCTAAGCCGTTTCAGTTTGATGCTTTTGAGCACAGATCTAAATTATGAATGCTCACATGTTGAAGAAAACGGCACAAAGAACTACAGAAACCATGTGGCTGAGTTGTGTCTCATGGGCAAAAACCGTGGAAGGGAATGATTAGTTGTTTGTGACATATTTACATGTTTTGCATGTACCATTCAGCACACAGTATGTACAATAATAAAAGGGATTTTCTACCACGGCTACTGATAAATGGTCAAAGCACAGTAACGAAATATATTTAATCATTTTACTGCACTTGAATAACTTTGATGTGTTTTTTTTTTAATTGCTAAGTTAATTTTATCAGAGTATGTATTCCCCCACCACTAAATTAAATTTGAAATACTAAAATGTTGGCCCATTACATTACAACAGGCATTCCTGGAGCCATTAACCAAAGTCAAGGGAGAATAATAATAGAAATGTATTCTTTTTTTGTATGGGTTTTAAAGATGTAGAATTTAACTGCCACTTGTCTCCATAATTTGACATTCAGTACATAGACAAGTCATTGGATATTGAAAGAGGATATAATGCTTGGATGTGTTGTTCAGAGGTAGGTGGGCTGGACCTAACAAACACGAATAATGATTCTCTACTTTGTACACACTCTTGAGCTTAATATAAATAAAGCGGGACGGGGCTCCAGGAGGCTCCACTGCGGCGTCTCAGCAAATGAGCTAGAATTTTCACTGGTGAACACTAGAAGTTGTCACAGCTCAGTTTTCACTACAACGTTTAAGTCTAAAAACATCTAAATGAGATGATAAATATTTGTACTACTTCTCCAAACTCCCGCACCTCGTTAGTGACAATTAACCCTAAGTGTTGTAGATATAAGCCTCCGCAGCTTTACTCTGAGGCAGATTTTGCTCAATGGTCTGAGAGGAATTTCACAATATTTGCAGAACAACCACCATGTTCTTCCAGATTGAAAATCATGAGCAAAGACTAATGACAGCCAAGCATGTGGCGTGTACCACCAGGCAGGTGTAGGAATGGCTGATGGTAAAGTGAAGGAGAATACTGTCAATCATCTGTTGTGCAGCCTAAATGGTGTCTGTCTCAAGCTTACTCATCCGTGGTGTGGCCAGAACAAAATGACTGAAGCATAAATTGTGAGATTGCTCCCATCTGTCCTCTCGTCTAGTTTGTATTGCATTGGTAAGATCGCGTCTAATAATATTAGAATGTTTTTACAAGCTCAAATTTGAGTATTTGCTGTTTTGCTGCATCTTACATCATTGTAAATGTAATATTCTTGTTCTGTTGTTACTCAAACTAAATAAGAAATTTGAAGATATAAACTTGGGCTTTGGAAACTTATGATGGGCATGATTTGTCATGATTTATACTAAATTGTTTACTTAATTGAGAAAAATGATTGATAGCTTCTTTGACAATAAAAGTAATTATTACTTGCGGCACAACACTGTGCAATTTTTCTGAATTATTTACAGTTACAATTTCGGCACAATATTTCCGCAGAATAAAACAAAAACATTTTTGCTCTCCCCTCCTTCCGTCGATGTGCACATGCTCACATGCTCGCCCATCACATCCTCTCCTTGTGTCTTTCTCCCCCAGGATACCAGAGGGTCAGGCAGAAGCCGGGTCCCTGGCTGCAGGGAGGCTGCGCTCCCTGGAGGACCAGCTATCCAGAGCCAAACAGAAGATCCACAGCTTCCAGAAACTCACTGGAGATGGTAAGCAGGGCAGGCCCCATCTGAAAGGTTGCAGGGAAGGATTTGGCACAGAGCTTGGAAATATGAAAGGATTGATTTTGAAGGTGTCTGGGTTGACTATATATGGGATAAACCCAGTCAGAGGCTCGTGAGCTCTCACCCGCAGCGAGAAGCTCAGTCTAGTCCAGTGTAAAACCTGATAATGAGCAGCGATGATGGCAGAGCCACGCCGTTAGATGTGCAGGGTTATGTGCGTATTTTACCACTGTGATCAGCGGTCAGAGGGGCAGGACAGCTGTCGGGGTGAGCGGGGAAAAGTGTGAATGAAGTAGAAGAAGTGTGAATGCCCCAATGGCAGACTGTGAGAGAGAGAGAGTAGATGGAGAGAAAATAAAGAAGGACAAGCGAGCATGGAGGGCAGCGTGGGGTCAGCCTTTCCATCTTGCCGCAGGGGAAGAAAAAGCTAAAAATACCCTCCAGCTTTGTTCCACCAGAGGAGGGAGTAAGCAGAGAAGAGAGAGAGAGAGAGAGAGGAAGGTTAAAAAAAACAACGCTTTTCCCTCTCCACCACCACTTCCTTCTCCTCCTGCTTCAGGCTGTCCTTCTCTTTCCTGGATTTTTTCATTTATTTGTTTGTTTCTCTCCGCATAAACCACAGCAGGCAGCTGTGTTCTCCGTGTGGGTTACTCCATACTGTTTGGCTCGGGTGGGGTGTAAAGTTCCCTTCTGTTGTTAGAATTGTGTGAGAACACACATGAGAGACAGCCTTGGGGCACAAAAACAGTGATCAAGTGCTCCTTAATGAGGTCAAAGCAACACCCAGGGACGGAAAGGAATATTTGAATGCTCATACTCTATAACCTTGCTTTGTGCCACACTATCTAATGCTCAAACATTGCTAAAGACCTCTTGGCATCCTTTCCTACCTTGGTCCTCCCAGCTGTATTCCCACGGGGGTGCTTTGAAGGGGTGCTTCATCAGTTCTTCATTGTTTTAGTCCTGTGCCTCAACTGTCATGCCAGCTGAGTAGCTCTTAACCCCACCCTCCCCTCCCCTCCCCTCCCCCTGCAGGCCCTGGACCCACTCAGGAGGAGCTGCGGAGGAGGGTGGAAAACGGCGTTAAGGAGTTCTGGTACTTTGTTCGCAGCGAGGTGAAGAAACTGGCCACCGTTGAGCCCAGCGAGAGGCAGAAGTACGCCGACACGCTCCTGCAGGACCTAGGACACCAGGAGAGGTGGGCATGTAGTCGCTTAAACACGTGGACAGGGATTTGAAGGGAAAATCCATAGAAAAACTGACACTGAAATCAGTAAAACAGTGCCTCAGTGAATAACGCTGTCAGAAGGAACGTGGAACAGACCCGGCTGGTGGGCCCCTCCTCTGTGGGGGTTGCATGTTCTTCTTATGTCTGTCAGGGTTTCCTCCTCTTGTCATGCACATTAAGTGATTCTGAAATACATTTCCCAGAGATGTGGGAGTGATTGTGGGTTTATCTGTATACGTGTTTATTCTTCAACTTAACAACTCATGAAACGAGGATCAATATTCAACATGACTGAAATAGTACATCCCAGCAAGTACTGGGTCACTTCTTCCTGAGGGATGTATTCCCTGTTAGTCCATATTAACCCTTCTGGAAAATGTGTTTCTATAATGCTGTGAGTGATAAAGTGGCGATAGAGATGTTCTGTCTGACAAATCACTAATATTCATGTTTAAAATCCATTTTATTTTAACTTTATTATATCGGCATAATTCTTGCTTGTGTTCTGACAAAATATACTTATTCATTTTAGAACTTTGGTTTATTTTGTTAAAGGAGAAAAGTGTTTTTGTCATTTTAGTATATTTCTAAAATGAAGTTATCAGTGTTGAAACTAAGGTATTATGTTTATGTTTTATTTTATTTGAGAAGCACATTAATGCACATTAATTAACATGAGCACTTGGTTCCATCTTGTAAATGTGCCAGATATACCCATACAGGCTAATCTTCATGCAGGTTATTGGTGATGATTTTAAAGTCAAACTTAAAGCTTGACACAGCAAGTGTGTGTGTGTGTGTGTGTGTGTGTGTGTGTGTGTGTGTGTGTGTGTGTGTGTGTGTGTGTGTGTGTGTGTGTGTCTCAGAATATATAAAATATAATTATATAACAAATATCTCAGAATAAAGATC
>JAVQJD010024139.1:0-11986 GCA_036023655.1 Nannoperca australis | reverse complement strand
GTGTGTGTGTGTGTGTGTGTGTGTGTGTGTGTGTGTGTGTGTGTGTGTGTGTGTGTGTGTGTGTGTGTGTGTGTGTGTGTGTGTGTGTGTGTGTTATGCATGCCCTGTAGCTTGCTTGGAATTTTACCAGAGTCTCACTCGGTGGGTAGGTTAAGATCTTGCCGGTCACATGCTGGGAAGAAAGATATTGCAGTTATATATAGTGTCCATGAAGGAGAAAATGTTCTGAGTAATGCAGAAGCATTTTTGCCAACTCAGCAGAATCCCAGACGGTACTGTGAGATCCTCCTTCAGTCAACACGAACAGTCGTGGTCGTATTGTGTCATTTTTTAAGCTCTGAGGGTCGAGTTAGGCTCAAGCAGAACGTATGATGCATTTTCTGACCTTATTGGAAACCAAAAGTGATCCCTGGAATATCATTCATGCAGATATTTTGGAAATAAAACCAAATTTTCATGCAGTTTGGATGCACCTTAAATCACAAGCATAATGTTAGCAACACTGATCTGAGCCTGTGGGGCAGGCTTGAGTGGTTTTCAATGTGTGGGCAATGGTGCAATAAAAGGTTTTGCTACCTAAGGTCCGGTGATAGAATGGAACCTGTGGCTAATGGTAAATTGTCTGAAACTAAATTTAACACTAAAATAAGTGCCTTTTTTAATAATTAAAAGTTTAGGTTTAAAATTCACACTAGAGCTTTGTTGACTGATCGCCTGCAATGGTCCACTGCAGCAGCTGAGTATAGTAGGTATGTAGATGCAACATGCTGTGGGCATATGGGACTCACATGACCACAGCAGCAATTTTGAGTGACTGTATTATTTAGTTTTATTCATAAATCAGTTTTAATTTATGACTCAAATGTACTTCCCATTGCGCTTCGAAAAACAGCCCATGGCAATGATTATATATAGGTAAAGCTTTAATTTAGAAAAACATGAGTTTGCCCCTCAGCAACTTCGTGCTCAGATGAGGCCGAGTTTGTCAGCTACACTCGTTCGTGCCTCATATTCTGTGTAGAATGATGGAGTCATGACTTGGACTACTTCTTCTCTCTTATGAGAAGAACCCAGTGAAGCGTGCAGAGAAACTTTCTGATAGCCCGACTGGGAATCTGGCTAATCATGATATGACTCAGAGGGCAAGTACAGCATTGCTCTTGCGTGCTGTTAGTCGGAAAACCAACTTTTTACGACAGACATTGTGAGAAGGAATTATTGGGGATCTTAAAAATCCAGCAAACATGTACCGTCTTCTACTGAAGTGCTTAGATCTTCTGCCATATTTGAGGTCAGTTTCAGAAATCACACATGAAGTTGCGAAACTTAAGTGATGGCAGGCAAACTGGTTAGGCTTTTGGAACCAGTGGAGAGAGGGAGGGAGGATGAAGAGTAACCCAGTTAAAACAGGTCAATTTCTGTTTGGGAGACCTCAATCCTGAGCTGGATTTTAAATGTCCATGTTTGTATTTAAAGTTTGTATTTAAAGTAACAAATTTAGATACCCACAGAAATGTAATTTTCAAAACTGCATTTAAAATTATTTTTGAGTAGTCAGGTGACTGATTTCCTGCCTTAATCTGATTACAACGTAATCTTTTTTTTTTTGCAAATTAGCATTAAAGGTTTGCCTTCCTATTTAGTCCAAGAACAGCTGTAAGAAGGAAGTTAACAAATGGTCCAAAAATGCTTCTTGGATATATTTTATTTAGTATTAATTTCAACCTGTCTAATACCATATTGGCTTCATGTACTTACAGGACACAATCACATGGACGTGGCAAGGGCCTGGAGCGTGAGTACACAATTCCTTCATTTCATATGTGCTGTGCTTCAGCTTCTACAATCTACAAAAAATGGATCTGCATTCTATGTTGGGATTTTTCTTTTAAGTAAAAGCCAAACTGTTTCTAAATAAACCCCTACATACTATCAAATGCACAGGAGACAGTCCAAACTTAATATTATGTGGTATTACTATTTTGCATTCTTCTAGACAGCAGTTCTTATTCCAACTTGAACACTTTATAAATTACAAATTAAATGTAAATGCATTATTTATTTATTTTAACCAAAACACAATGTATGGTTCTTAAATTACACCCATTATTGTGTATCATAGTCAGAGGTTGTCACTGATTACGTTCTACAACTCAAGTGCATACTACTTTTTGTGGAAATTAACATTGATGTTTGAACCAGAATCCCTGCAATGAGATCTCAAATAGACTGGAAGCAGATTATTTTTGGCTGGAGGAGAGAATCTGCCCTTGTTATCAGTCGTAGTAGCGTCCTCAGAATACTATGTCCTGTTTTGGTTCAATTTCCAAGATTTTAGCAGATCTATACACTATTTCTGTATACTGTAAAAACAGAAAATCAATTCTCTTGTTGTCTGTGTTTGTTTATTGTTGTTGATGATGTCCTGTTATTATCCAGGTTTAAAATCTTGTGGCTGACCCTCTGCCAGTTGCACAACGAGTTTGTGATTGAGGTAAACATGAAACTGTCTCTCCACACTGCATGTATTAATGTGACTGTAGATCATATTTACTCTGCACTCTGCACAGTATTCGAAATTCTTAGAGTGCAATTTGAAAAGAAACTTTTGTCATTGATCCCATCCTGTTCTTTGTTTTGTTTTTGAAGGTCTCGAACCATTTATTTTTCTCCTTTCTGTGTTTTTTCAGTTTGTATTTGCAAATAAAACCTCTAACGGATTCTTAATTTCATGAAAGGGAAAAAACAATTTGTTGTAAATAATCTCTTGTGGTGATGGAAATTTGACTAATTCATAATTGTCATCTCTGTCTCTGCAGTTCCTTCCCATCTACACACCCTCAAAGGAGGAGAAAAATAACCCTGCTCTCTTTGCAATCAATGTGAGGCGTGTCATGGCTAAGTAAGTTAAAATGGATTGTTCATATTATATGTGGCACTTCAACCTTTTGAATGTACCAAAAGCTAGGCTGATAGTAATTACTTGATACCTCATGTATATTGGTTATTATAAGCAACAAACGCAACATGCACTTTGTTTTGTCTGTCTCAGCAATTAGAGACGACAGAGCTCATTACTTGCATAAACTGTGTAACACCTCTTAAACAGTGCATGTTTTACACATTATTATTATTATTATTATTATTATTATTATTATTAGGGGTTTTTGGGGAGAACGGCTTACAAAGGCAGATATGAGTGGCACTGTCTTGCCCCTCAACCAGAAATGTTTTACTGTTTATCGTGGTTCAGTGAGAAAATATTAGATATAAACGTTTTATACATATAAAGATTTCCTATGCGCGAATATTAATCATGTGTGAGATCATTAATGTCATCCCACTTTGAGTATAACACCTGAACCATTATTCACATTCGGTAACACCTAACGTTGCACCTGCTATACCTACCACCTGTGTTCTCGTACACTCCCACGCTCTGCGCTTCACTAATTTAAGCATTGGATGGAACATTTAAGTTCTGCCAATGGACAAAAAAAACTGTACACATTGTTCTCAACATCCAAGTAGTCGCATCAGCTGCTACAATGGCCTTTCAAGCACTGAACAAAGTTTGTATTGATTTGTACATACTGATGTCCCATCATTGTCTTCCCTGCGCTGTGCTCAGAGCCCTGGGGGTACCCATCACAGACTATTCATTTGAAGACTGCCAGCTGGCCATGGCAGAAGGCCAGCTTAGACTGCCAGTCGACACCTGTCTGCTGGAGTATGCCAAGCTCGTCAGGAGACTGGGGTGAGTCACTTAAACCTTCCAATGCAATGCTCCCAACAAAGAGAACCAAGTAAGGGGCAAAAGGGTGAGACAGACAAAACACTCACCAAACACTGCAGGGACCCGAGTTCAGTTTCTGGCAGCAGGTACCTTCGGCATGGTTGTGCATTCACACATAACTGGTCGCGTGCACGGGTTTGAAGGCAGTTGGGGACCGTGTCCTTTTGGTTGTGCTAGTGACTTTTACTAGTTGGTCACTTGCCTGTATAGGAGGGTACCTGGAGGAGGATAATGTGATTGCACAGTAAGGTGTCTTGGTGAAACTCCTCTGGCAGCACTACGTGTTTTGGAGGAGGCACATGACTGTCTACTCCCTCCCGGGTCTGACAGTTGGCAGTGACGAGGACCACGGACAGTGCAGGAGAGAGGAAAAAAAGGAGAGGGATAGAAAACAAATAAAATCAATTCAGTATTTTAATTCTTTTTTTATCCTTTGTTTCTTTCTTTGATTGTGGCTTTTTAAAATTTCCTTTCTAACGTTACGGCCGAGTTATTAATCAAAACTGCTTTTCCTCCCCTTGTTGTTCCAGGTTGAAGCCCCGGAACACTGAGAAGGTTCTGCAGGAGTATGGGAACAGAGCCAGGAAGCTGGAGGGACAGAAACTAGACTTGGACAACTTTGCTCAGTTTCTTGATGTGCCAGTTTCAGACATGCTGCGAGACATGTTCTCTCTTTTTGATGAGGTACCATCGAGACCATAATGGCTCTACAGTCTTCATCAGTGGCCACATTATGTCATATTTGCATTCACTGTTAAATGTAGAACTGCAATACAATTACACAGTTACAACATATAACCAGATGTGACGTGTGTAGTAAGCATTAAACACTTCAGTTGAGTTAGTTGACAAAGTGACACTGTTAAGACTGGAAGCTGGACTGGACACCAGATGCTTCTCTGAAACTAATCACAACACCTTGCTTTTCATTCGGGAATATGTTTGCAGTATGACACCTGAACAAACAATAAGGGTTTTATTGCAGCAATGTGTTCATGACCCAAACACCAATCACCCGCTTCCACTTCTGTAAAATAAATAAGTAGTCTTGCTCACATCCTCTGTCTTCATCTTTCATCACATGCTGTTTTGTCTCTCCTTTTTTTTTTTCTAGCATGAAGATAACTTCATGGATATCAGAGAATATGTGATAGCCTTATCTGTCGTATGCAGACCTGCCAAAACTCTGGAAACGATGAAATTGGCCTTCAAGGTATGTTCTGTTTCAAGCTTTGCGCTTATCTAACCACCAGGCACAAGAGACTTTTCTGCACTTGCTTAGGATCAGCGTGACATTTTCTCCCTTAAAATGCCACTTGTGTCTTTGTCTTGTGTTTTCCAGAGTAGAGTAATAAAAAAGTTCTTTCCACCATTAGTGCACAGCATACCGACACATGTTTACACTGTTTGCACAATCTTCTTCCCCAGGCGCCGATCAGTTTTTCATGTCAGATGAAATGTGTTTTCTCGGGTTATCAGCTGTTCTGTTGTGATTGCATGAACACCAAGTAGCTCAAATCTGAGTCATCTTCATGTTTTCACATGACTTGCTTCTCATCATTCTTTAAGTTCAACAAGTTCTGTGACCTAAGGGCTCATGATACCCAAGTTCCTATTTATTATTTGTAATACCATCAATAATTTCAGAAACACGCCACCCACTTAACAGTTTAACTTCCTCCTAAACTGAGTGGAATGCCTAAAGGCATCAAGAGATGACGTCTGCATTTGTTCCCCAATGTATCTTCTCCAGATGTTTGAGGCAGAGGAGGACGGTGCTATCACAGAGATGGAGTTGGCAGTTATTCTGAAGACGGCTTTAGGAGTGACTCACTTCAGCGTGTCACGTCTGTTTACTGCCATTGATTCTGAAGACACGGGGAAGATCACATTTGGTAAGAGACTGAATAAAATAAACCATCCTTGGTTGCGGATTGACCCAAATATTTCCTTAATCCAATCTGTTTTTTGAACTTTGCCTGTTCAAATAGCAGTAGTCTACTTTCCTGTAGTAGATTCAACAACCAGGCCACTTCAGTTTTAAGTGCAGTCTGTCTCTGGGCAATTTTTAAACCTTTGTTTCATGTTGCCTTTGCCTCTGACGCCCTCTTGTGGTTTTTCCGCAGAAAAGTTCAGACGCTTTGTGGAGCAGCACCCAGACTTTTCTGAGGAGTACCTGTACACAGAAAACGCAGGCCTCCACAGCAGCCCCTGCCTCATTCACCGAACAAAGCCCAGCCTGTCTTCCCTTAACCTGCAAGGCACTGCCAACACCAAAACAGCCAACGGTATCTGTCCTGACTTCAGCCCCAACGACCATGGCACAAAAGATGAACTCAAGAAACACAACTAACCGGTTTTCAAAATATGTAGTTGGAGAAAATTGAACACCTCTCCTGGTGAGAGAGTGTTGTGTGTGTGTGTGTGGGGGGGGGGGGGGGTGTAGTTGTTAGTAACTTGTTTGAATAGTAAGGGACTACGTTTCAGTAATCACAACTACAAAAATGAAGAAGTTTACCTTACCCTTTTTTATTAGTATTGTGTCCATGAAATTCCTGTGGATATTTTCAGCAGTTTTATTTTGTTACAAATTCCTCTTTTTTTCTTTTTTTCATAGCAAGGATCGTCAAAGTGGCTGTTTCAGATATAATGCTTGAATACCTAAAGGGCAAGCACTTCTAAAAAATTCCATGGGCAAATTTTATTTCTCTCGCTCCAACATAGTTCTGACTGCATGTTTTTAACATGAGGGAAGCAAAAAAAAAACTACACAAGTCCTGGACAGTGAAGATACCCAATTCTTTGTGAAATCACTGTTCAAATTCTTTTATTTGTAACTTTTATGTATTTCCTCTCGTTTAACGGTAGCTGCCTTTTTTAACTGAAAGTGCAGAATGCATGGGCTCATGTCGAGCAGAATTGAGGATTATTTATCTAAAGAAGGATGTCCTGAGGGTACCAGTGACAATTGTGTGACTACTTGAAGTATTAAGCTACAGTAGCCCCATTTGAGGTGAACTCAGGTCTCTGTGAGTTGACGGTCTCACACACACACACACACACACGATGATATATTTGATTTAGCTCAGGGTTCAGTGACAAAAATGAAAGATTTAACTTGTATGATGTCGTCATTTTTTATTCTCACTGTTTTAGGTGCATGTTTTGTGTTGTTTTTTTTTTTCTTAAAGCATCGGTACTCTTCTGCCTGGTTATTTCTCATTTGCATTTATTTTACAGATGTTATTTCTTTCAGGTCGGCAACTTCAAGTGTCTTTTTCTTTTTTCTTTCTTGAAATTACAAAATGTGGACCAAAAATGCAGTGGGTGATTTTAATGTCACCTGTCATGTTTGTACTATCCTTTTCAGTCGATAGTGTAATGGCTATCACATTGTGTGACCATTGAAAGCACATTCAGTTAGGTGGCTTTGTTGGGTATTCTAAAGGCAAGGTCATACTACTTCCTTTTCTGCTGTACACTGCTACATTTGAATCATTCCTACCCTTTTCACAGCATGTTATTCCTCAGTCTGAAATTCCTACTGTTCCAGTGTGTGTTGGAAGGATGTAATAAACATTGGCCTCTTGGTCACATGCAGATTTGAACGTCATGCTATATTTCCGATGTGCATGGGAGAAACTGCTGTTTTCATCCACTAAAAGTCATCCAAGCATCTTTGCATCCAATCACATTTAAGAGACCAGACTGGAATTGGAAAATATCCACCCACATGTGGTAATATTTATTATGCCTTATTAGTTTTTGCTAATGGTGGTTTAATTGGCACAAACATATTTGTCATTGAATGTGTTTTAATGACTTATTTTACACTGACATGCACCCTGTGGCCATACAATGTGTGTATAATTGCAGGGTGGGCCTATGCTATTTAAGATGAATAATTTTATCTTGAATCAGGCAAATAGTGGAGCTGTGTATTAGTCTTTAGTGGTCTTTTAAATAATTGATTTTAGGACACTGTTACCTTGATTGTTTTCAGAAAAGACCTATTCAGACTTTTGTCTGGTTTTAATTGTTAAAATGATCTGAAATTACAATCAACTTTTGGATGTGTTGACAAAGTTTTACACACATTAATGCTCATTTCAATCATTTGCCAACAATGAATTGGCTTGTTTTCATCTCCTTGCTGTCTCTGGAAGCACACGCTTAAACACTTGCTGCAACTTCTCCAAAAATGTGCAGTGCTTTACGTTTTCTAGGACAACCAATTGTTAAAGGGAATACCTCTCCTTAGCAGATGAAATGAAACCCATTAGAATCTGTTCGTAGCCAGTTGTGTTTAGGATCTGTGCATATTTGTGGTTTGATGCAGTTTTTTGGGTTATGAATATCACATAAGGATTTACAACTTTAACTGTTCTTTTTGCTTTCTTTTTTATTCAGTAAGTTCATCGTGTCGGTGAGCCTCACATTCTCACCACATCCATGACCATGCATACTGTACATGTATCCCTGTTATAGCTTTCAGTGAAGCAATATTTCACATCTCTTAAGCCTTCTCAAGATGTATGCTTTTGAAGAGTTCTGATATGTATTTTGAATATTCCAAATGCAGGACATTTTGTGAATTTTTGATATACGTATATGAATGATTTTTATTTTCACTGCCATAACAAAGATCTGTGATCTTCTCTCCTCTGCAGATTGTATTGATGGTGAAAAATGAGCCACATTTTGTTTTCCTTTTGTATAATACTGCGATTGTTTTGTGCTGTATTCCTCCTAAACAGTGTAAAGTTTTATTGTTATATTATTACTATTATCGCTGAGTTGACTGCTTAGAAACAAAATGCAGATTTCTTATGGAAACCGATAGCCTTGAATCTATAGAATTTTTATGCTAAAAAAGAGAATGTATAGACAATCTTGTCACAATCAGAAGCTACTCAAAGCGCTGATCTCCAGTGGACATTTTCCGATGAAATCATGGTTTTCAAATGTACACTTTTTATCCTGTTTGAAGTCTGTCTTCATTGACTTTTTTATGCTTTTATGTTTTAAGGTGTGCAGGTTGAAATAAGCAAAGTGTATAAGTGTTTCAGGCCTTGAGGTGATGTCTGCCACCACATGACGGGCCGCACCGCGCAAACACTCCAGACTGTATACACATATGAACTAACATATGTTAAATCACAATCTTTTAGTATTTCCCCCTTCCTACTTTTTAAATTATACGTATTTGTGCTTGCACTTTAGATTACTTATTTCTTTTTTTATCTTTTTTTTTTATATCACATTGCTGTAAAGCATGATAAGTTTGTAGGTTACAGTATTGTAGCTCAATTGTGTTAATATGAATAGGTTTTGCATTGGTATATTTGCTGCAATATTGGGAGCACAGAGGAAAATTTGGTATCACACATTAAAGGAAGCTGCCCCTCGCCCCACAGTAGTTTTTGTACTGTAAGAAAGTTTGTTTAGTTTAAACCCACATTTTAGACCTACTTTTCTGCATTGTCTCAGGATCGTGGACATTTTGTAGCTTGAATTGACTTTGTGAACATGTAGGACTTGGCGACAACATACAGATTTGAATGCCTAAAACCAGTTTGCACCGTGGAAAGTATTAAATGTAATATGTAAGTAATGTGATTTTACAACAGGTGATTAATTATAATATTCACTCTGTAATAGGGAAACATACTGCTTTTTTTTGTTGGGTTTTTTGTACATAGGCGGGAAATCTGATTGTGTATTACAACTGATACAAAGAATTGATATTCCAGACCTGACCCAGAATGAAATGTATTGAGCCACAGTAACTCCTCATCCAGTTTTGTTTATTTATTTTAAACAAATTTCCATTCTAAAGGATTCTTTTTCATCAGCAAGTCAAATATGTACACTTATATTTATATATATATATTCAATATTTAAATTCAGAACAATTCCACATTGGCGCTGTATGAAAATAGTGGGTCAATTTGTTTTCACACTTGTTTCACTACCCTTCATTTTAAATACCTCGGTAGAAGTGAGTCCAATTTTTTTAACTTGCTGTCAGTCTGAGAAAATGTAAACCTGCGAGAGATGAACTTGTATTTATGCTACTGCTGCCTGCTTACCACAGTTTGTCCAGCAGTGAGCCCAAGACGAAAGACTTGTGCACTCTGACAGAGCGATAATGTCTTTCCGATGGCTTGTTGTCTGTGGACTAAGAAACTGAAGTCTGTTTTCTCTGTGGCTTTACTTCCTGTCTTTTTCTATACTCAACAGGTTTTATTTTATTAATGCATTTTGATGATGAAGAGTCATTACTGCAAGCTACTTTGAATTTGTCTGTTCAGGACTGCTATGATATAACTTGTTAATGTGACTCTTGGATTGAAATAAAAAAAAGAAATGTTAACACACAGCTGTGTCTGTCGCAGTGGTGTGATTGTGAAAATGTGTGTTTGATATTGAGCTACAGTGTGTTGTGTGAGTGTATTGTATGCAAATGATTCCATTATGTTTCAATTTAAATGATTAGTCACCAGTAACCAAAGTGCCTTCCTCACCTGCTGGTTTATAGCAAAAATGTCTCCCTCTTGAGGTGACATAGTGACCGTGCAGTGTTGAGTGCAAATGCATCACATATACTGTGTTGAAGGTTTTTCATATAACTGCATTCTTTAAATAGCTGTGTTGCACGTAATAGTGCAAGTAGTATTATTAAGACCCTGGCAGCAGAAAGCCATGTCGTCAATATTGGTGGACATCTCCATCAATACCTTTTTAATGGAATGTTCCCAATATAATGATGTGGATCTTAATAGGCACGCTGAATTTACCATTATCAAAGCTGTCCTTTAGGCTAGGTCTGTCTTAGCTTTCATTGGTTACATGTACATGTCTACAGATGATCTGTCCCTCACTGGCTTGCAGGAGGCTGTTGCATGGCACGGGGGGGGGGGGGGTTCAGTATGATAGTGATTGAATGATTTCCACTGGCAATTTAGTATGCTATTTCTCATTGAATGTTTTCTCTTATCCTGAGGATTATCTCAACATCAATTGCATGGATTGGCACAACAGTTGGTAACAATGATCACCAAACGACTTGGTCTTGGTCGTCACCTGACTTTTCCTCTATATCTTCATAAGGAGTTCCTTTTTGTGGTTTTGAGTAAAATGTCCTGACAACTACTGGATGGATTTTTATGAAGTTAGGTACAGATATTCATGCTTCCCTCAGGATCAACTGTGGTAACTTAGATGAAAAGCGACAGGATCATCAAACGCTTCAATTCTTTGGTTTATGAAAATATATCTGCTAAACTAAAAACATTCCAATCAACCTCAGATACTTCTTTGCATTTGCATTGCTGCAGACCCAGTCAGTCAAGTAAAATAAACTACTCAAGTGTATCAGGATTACTAATACCGCTCTCCATCTTGGTATGTAACTTCAAACAAAGTGGTGTTTTCTCATTAACTCTACAGACAATGTAGTTATGTTTAAAGTGAGCGCTTACTAATGAAATGCTTTCTATTTAATCAAAAACTATTCTCTCTTGCAAATCTTATTATGCATCACTTATTACTGAATGAGACTTCATCCCCACTGCGGTGCTCAGCAGGTAAAATGGTGGCCTGTGTTTGAGGGCAAAGTTTTAATTGTCTGGAATCAGTGGTTGTCATGACTCAATAGACAAAGAATTTGTCCTCATTCTTCTTTTGTGTCCCTTTTTTTCTTCTTGCAGGATTAAGCAGACAGTCCCCAGACGAGCACGAGCAAGACAGGTGGAAGAAAAGCTTGTGGTTCTACAATGGTTCTCAGGGCATTTTCCATGTTTAACAGCTTGAACAGAGCAAAACCAGACTAATTAGAATGAAAAAAGATATTTACAGGGCAAGGCGGAACCTTGCTGTCAGCTAGTATGTAGTGTAAATGCTTGTCACTTCTTTTTCAGCACGGCAGATGAGGAGGACAGATGATTCGGAAAGGCTCCGGGTTACATCATTTTTACAATATACAATGCACTCTCATTTTGTCACCCCTTTATTACCACCAATTTTCACCGCTTTATTTTCCCTTTTACCTTCCTCAGCCCTCTCCTATCCCCCTTCCTCCTCTGCCTCACCTGTCTTTTGGCCCCCCCCCCCGCCCGCCCGGGGGGGGCGGGGGCCGGGGGGGGAGCGGGTGCCGTTTAGGTAAGAAGACACGCCATTAAGTTGAAA